>OMNV01009192.1:0-50821 GCA_900303265.1 Brotula barbata | reverse complement strand
TTGTCAGTGTAGAGAGAGGATCAGAGGAGGGAGAGAGAGAGGTGTGACCACGATGAGGGAAGACGACTATTGTTGAAGAGAGAGTGTGTGTGTGTGTGTGTGTGTTGGCCAGGGAATAGAGGAGAACGCAGGGAGAGGTTGTGTGCAAGCAAAGTGTTGTTGGGGTTTGATGGTGTGTGTGTGTGTGTGGTGTGTATGAGGGTGGGGGGGTATAGGTCAGTGGAGAAGGGTGTGGTTAACGGTTATAGAACTCACGGGAAGCCGTGAGGCAGGGAAAGAGGAAGTGAACCACCCCCACACTGTTCCAAGGCCGCGGCGGCGCTCTCCTCGGGCTGGAACTAAGTGACCTCAGCACACAGCTCGCACCACACCTTTGACACACACACACACACACACACACAGGGAGAGAGATGATGCATTGTTGCTTCTGAACACGCACATGTAGTAATTTAAGATGTGTGTAACTATTCATTCTGTATCTGTTTGCTTCTCTGACCCCTGTGACTGAACTTTAATATTTTGATATTAAATATATATTGTAATATTACTATGCTTGTTGCTGATTTGCAACATATTTTTTATCTGGCAGAAAATATATCACCTAAAGGCCTTTATGTTAGTTTATGTTAGTTTCTTATATGTTGTACTGTACCGAAGCACTCGACGATCAAATGTTAACGTGCAATCTCAGTGCAACCGTTTTTTAATATTGTAATGCCACGCGGTGATAATCTACCGTGCTGTAATACTGCTGTGGCACAAAGGTGAAGAAATGTCCAAACGGGTATTTCAAATTTGGTTTGTGTTTCATACAAAAGCAACATGAGTGGAAACCAATGAGGGAGAAAATCACATAACTCTTGCAGTAAATGTCAAGTGTTTTGTGGTGAAGGTGCTAAGCTGCTTCAAATGAAACACGTAATGTTTCTTCATCACAAATTTATTTTTATTTAAAACGAATAAGAATAAAGCAATGCAACCAGGCGAAGTCACTCTCCTCTCCATAATGAGATCTGGCTTTTCACTGTACACTCGTTCATTCATTCAGTCAGTCAGTCAGACATACATTCATTTGTTAATTCTGTCATTTGTTCATTAATTCATTCATTCAGTCAGTCAGTCACTCATTCATTCACTCATTCATTCATTCACTCATTCATTCATTCATTCGTTTATTCAGAGCCAGCTGACCCCAGGTGATTTGGCCCAAAACACTCAGCCCCACTCGATTCACAGATCAGAGGCAACAAGGGTTAAAGCCAGGACACACACACACACACACACACACACACAGTCAATAGTCAGAAACATTTATTTTATTTGATCTTTTTGATAAAAACTCTTATTCTTAATTATTATTATATTTAGGAGAACAACACACAGACAGGCAGACAAGTGGAATCATTTGAGTCACAATGTCAATAAATGTGTACCTGACTGTAAATCTTCCGAAATTTTCCACTCCGTGTGTTTGTGTGTGACCCCACTCATCCTGGCTGCACCTAATGTTACCATGGTGACTGGTTTTAATTTCTCCACAGAGAGCTGCATCCCAATCTGACCCCTAACCCCGATGAAAGCAGGGCTCACAGGGGTCACACACTCCACTGGTCCACATTTGAAATGGTGCTTGTCACATTCGTTTCCACGGTGACAGGACATTGCTCCTGTAGGTTTGACGCTAACACACTCGTCCAGATTAAACAAACTGTAGATTCAGAGAATCAAACCTACATGTGATTGTAACAGGCGACCCTTGGACCTTTGTGTGCTCGCAGCTGCAGATTTGAATGTTTGACCTTTGTGTCACACGTCAGCTTTACAGCGCTCGAATAGATCTTCATCCCTCTTCATCGATCAGTTTTTAATTTCATTTTGTCCTTTATTTATTTGCTTTGCTCGTCTGTGTTTGAGAGGCCACAGTGTGAAAAGGTAAACTGTCACTGTACATCATAACAGAAGAAACATTTGAAAACCTACATTAGCAAACATGTAAATATCTGCAGGCTCTCATCGTTGCATTTCCTTGTGGAAATATTTTCAAATCGATTGGACTTTTTAGAGAGAGAAAAAAATTCTCACCACACTGAACAAACGAAACCATTTTTATTTTATTTTTTCAAGATTATGTTATGGCATTTCTGCTTTTTATATGATAGGTACAGGAGAGAGACAAACAGAAAGCACAGGGCAGAGAGAGAGCGAGGAGATGACGGGTAGCAAAGGGCACAAGGTGGAATCTGTGACGCTGCAATATGTGCTCCACACGATGATCCGTCAGAGCGCCCAAAACGAAATTATTTAAATATAAAAATACAAAATATTTTAAATGGGTCTCTTTTCTTTTCTTTTCTTTTCTTTTCTTTTCTTTTCTTCTCATTTCGTTTCTTTTCTTTCCCTGTCATTTTTTCTGTTCTTTTCTCTGTAGGAGGACAGTCTAAAATACAACCCACACTCATTTTGGTTCAACAAAAGATCTGTAGTAATACACCCATTTATGTGATTCAGTACATGTCACCAAATATTACAGTTTTTAGTGTTTTTCCAGCTGACAAGAATAGTTTTCATCAGTTGCAACTTAGTTTTTACAACTTAAAATGAAATCTTATCATCCGAACGGATGATTTAATCTAACGATTACATTTAAAATAATTGAATTGGAGAAAAAGTCTGTGGTTAGTGTGAACATTGCTCCCCCTACTGGTAAAGAGGCAAAGCTGTGATCTACAGCTCCATTATTAAATCCTCAAATTACTGGAAGACAGAAGAGGTCTTTGTTCCCAAAAACAAACCCAGTGTATGATCTAAAGTCCTCTGTTCAGCGAGGGTTGAACAAATGATGTTAAGAAAAGAGAGAGAGAAGGATAATCTGATAATTAAGCATTCAGATAAAACATGCATGCAAATGGATGGATGGATCAAATCCCAGTAATACAATAAATGATCAGACCAATCAAAACCCTGCGCTCCTAATAAGAAAAGGTGTTCCAGGTCCATGCAGGGTGTGATGCGGCGCCTCACATCTGCAGAGGTGAGTTGGTATTTCATGGGCTGACGAACCTGAGATTGAGCCTCAAATCACCATTCTCAGGTTGGACAGTCCTAGAAAGAACCACTTAGAGCTAAAACCACAAAAAGGACGATGAGCCTCAGCGCAGACCCTCCACACTGACAAAAACACAAAGACTCGGATTATGAGCGTAATTTATCAAAAATATACATTGGAACTGTAAATGGGCTTTCCACGCCTGTTAAAATAAATCATAGAAAAGGTATAGAAACACACACATAATTCCTAGAGAGGTTATGACAAGGTAAAGCCTTACCTTTCCAAGATATGGGATTTTTAATTTCCCTTGAATTTCTCATCTTTATTAGAGAAGTGAGGGTATTATATTATGCATATTTTCCCCGCATGCACCGTTATGAATTTGATATCTTTGGAAACTTGAGCTTTCACTCAAATTTGAAATAAAATTTTACGACGATGGACCCATCGGTAGTTAAATTGCCTGTTTTAAACAAGATTACCAGTCTGCAGTGATAAATGGCTACTATTTAGCTCTTTAGATATTATATTCTATAAATCATTATATTAAAATAAGGCTACTGAATAAATAAGTGCATAAAATAAAAATTCTGAGACAGAAATTTTTTTCTCAAATTGCCAATCACGCGCATTCAAATTTTGGCGCCATAAGCAAAATCTTTGAGCGCTTAAACACTTGGCTCACTTCACTAATGTACTAAAATTCAGAGTCATTTAAAGTCCTTTGGATACATTTACTTTTTACATTTGTGACTCGGTAATGATTGAGAATACCATATGGAAAAAGCACAAACATATCAATTTTCAAAGACATTTTGTGTTTTGTTCAATCCAAAAAGCCAAAAGATAAGATAATATTTTTGGTGATTTTAATTTGCCTTAAATTTCTCTTCTTTTATCGTAGATGTGATGGGTATTACATTATGCTGATTTTCCTCAAATGCACAATTATAATTGAGATTTCTTTGGAAACGTGGGCTTTTCACAAGAATATAAAATAAATCATGAATAATAATTATGCAGGTAGACTCGTAAATAGAGACGACATAGATTTGTTAAAGCAGCCATTGACAGGATGAAGATCGGTTTGCTCTGGTTTAAAATGTTTACTGTTTTCTATTGTAATATATTCTCCTTCCCACCAGCGTCCAACAAATGAATTTAAACATGATGTGTGACTCTGTATTTGTACAGATTTGTTCAGAGTGCGACGTGTTAAAGTGATGTCAGTAGGATGACATCTTCATCTTGTCTCTGTGTTACTTGCATTCAGATGGAGAGAAATGAAACACAAGGCAGATGAAACATAATGCCCGAACTGCATCGCACACCCAAAACACACAAATCACCCAGGCCTGACTTTATGGAGATGGTCCAGTCACTTACAATTTTTACACTGATGGTAAAGTGTGCGGACAGAGGGAGAGAGAGCACACACACACACACACACACAGAAAGAGAAAGAGATGGGGGGGGGTACTTCACTCTCTTCAACAGTCTAATCCAAACACTCTTCACATCGTTCAGAATTATTCTTCCTCCATCTGAATAATTCATCCTCAACTATCTGCATTAAGGCCTGCCTCACACACACAGACACACAGACACACACACACACCCACACACCCACACACTAACAGCCAGAATGCACATTAACATTGAGCAGATAACAAACATAAATATGAGACTTCCCATGTTTCTTCAGGTCCACATCATGACATGAACCCTCTCAAAGTCCCCCCGTGTGCTCCTTACCCCCCACATGGCAGACCACCTGACGTGGCTCGAGATCTTCAGCATGGGGACCGGATGACGGTGTAGAGGAAGACAGTAGAGCGCTGGAGTGAGAGCTGTTGTGACAAGAGGATGAACCCATAGGTATGAGACTTATAAAGGCCACTCCTCAGTCTCTACTGAGCTGTGACCTCATCAGCCTCTGTGCAACACTCACACACACAAACACACACCACCTTCCTGTTTGTCGTGCGGGTGGTAAACTTTCCGCTGACATCTCCATTCAAAGGACCAATATAAAGTTTTAATACATTTTGTTGTACACGGTGCTCATTTTGAGACGTTTCTGGCACATTTATACCAAATCTAATTTAAATTAATTTGAACAAATATTTTCAGCTTTTTTTTTAAATTTTTTAAATCTGCTGAATTAAAGAGGAAAAAATGATCTTTTATTAATATATACATATTTTCTCTGCACCTTTTTGATGATGATTGCCACCCAGTCGTCCTCTTGTGAATGTGTATCTGTCCCGTTACGCCGCCGGTTTCTAATCATCCAACGGCCTCATCAAATGTGCGCCGGTGTGATATTTATGGAAAGTGATGGCAGATATTGACTTGACTTTCCATGAGAAGAGGACAACCACATCCTTCCTGCTTGTTCATTTTAAAGTGTCTCTTCTGGTCTTGAGATTTTTGATTATGTCACAATATGCAGCTTCACCAAACATGACCAGATATCTCATTCTTTGGATTCAGTTAATTTTAATCACTCTCATAACAATAACTCAGAATCCTGGACTATGGAATGAGTAACCCGACTGAGGTGCGACAAAAAAAATGGCTACAGTGTTAATAAGAAAAAAGAAAGAACACACTCCTGTTCTATTTAACGACTTTATTGCACATTTTTAATTTTTTTTTAAAAAGTACATGCAGCAGGATTTGTAAACACAACAAAGCAGAACAACAATCAGCAATTTTCTGTTTTAACGTACGCAATAACGCTGAGTTTGGAGTAGTTGCAGCTGATATAAATACAAGTAGTGCAAACTGTAACTGCTGTCCAATTCTCAACTTGCTGTATTTTTTCTCCTATTTTTGTTGAGATTTGAACAAACTTGAAAGTATCTGTCATATTATGGAAATGATGAAAATTGCGTGTCTGTTCCAGAGACAGGTAAGCATGAATGTGTGAGAGAAAACATGCTATCAAATTGTATGTTATGCACACAGCTCCTCTAATTGTGATGTCACTTTGCATAAACTCTAATAGCCATTTTTTTTCTGAATATTAAGAACTGCAATTTCATATGTGGCAAATGGGAACTGTCAACAAGGCAAAATTAGGCATTAACATTAACCACGTGGCTGTTTGATGCAATACGAACAAAGAAATCAGGCACTAAAGCAAATTTTTGTCCTCTGTCGTCCTGCGTGGAGATTAGTTTCTTAGAGCTATTTTTTTTATGTGCAATCCCATCTAATCAAAAAAAACAAAACAAAGCAGCACTTTTTAAAAGCAGATGACCTGAATTTTCAGCAGCAGGACTATCTAGTAAAAATATGTAAATGAAGGAGACACTGCATAAATATACACCACAAGTGTATTCTTGGTGTTATGAACAAGGGTTTTCAACATCATTTTCACCTGGGGAAGTCAGTGTACACGAAGAAGAAAGCAGATGAACTGAAGAGCTAAAAAAAAGACACAGATACACCTACACATTTTCCGATTGAACGGTCCTTTAGAAAGTGCTCGTGGCGATGTAAGTGAGTGCATGTTCAGATTTCACTTTGTGAAAGTTGTGATGAAGGTGTGTGATAACCCCCCCCCAAAAACAGCCTTAAAATTAGATTTTTGCACGCAAAATTCACATTCATTCATGTCAGCCACAGAGCATGGCTTAAGGCTTAGGCTGCAAATTCCAATGTGGAGATTGTCAAGATTTAAAACTCCAAAATTAAACATTTGGACATTCCAACAAAGTTTGTATATAAAAATAATTCAGACTTCATATAACAAACGTTCACAACATAGATAAGATAAAGAAATTTAAAAGATTCAACAAACATTTTCCATGTTTCTTTCAATATATCGCCCCACGTTCAGTGTAGCTTTACTGCAGGGTGTTTTGTTTGGCCCACAAACCAAACGCCGCCCAAAAGAGGCAAAGTATTATTGTATTGTCTCATATTGGCACGGCCCTAAAGCGCCCAAATATTTGGTGCACTGTCGATCCTGTCATCAGTAACTGGGCTCATCCATCTCTTCATCGCTCCAGTCAGGGGGCGCATCTGTTCCAAAGTATCGATCCCCGAAATTTCCTACAAGGACAACAAGCACAATGTAACAATAAGTAGATTTTTAACTGTGTGGAAATGTACAACAAAGAGCACAGATTTTCATTTAAATGCGTCCCACACTCACCTATGCCTGGTATGATGTGGAACAGATCGTTCACCTTCTTGTCGACAGCTGTGGTGATGATCTTGACCTGCGGGAAGGCGTAAGCCACGGAATGGACGCCCATTTCTGCCATCAGCAACGACACCAGCAAAATCTTATCCTCCTGAACATCGTGGTCCTGAAAACAAAGAAACGTTTGTGACCACAGCCAACATCTGCAAAAACAATCGTGTGGGCCAATGTGGACGCCGTGTGAACACGTACCAGCAGGACTCGTATGGCCATCATAGCAGCAGCTCCAGTGGACACGGTACAGTCCATCAGGATCACATGATCCTCACTTATGTCTTTAGGCAGACGCAGGTAGTGGAGCTGTTGGTGATCATTGTGTAAGAGGAGACAGGATGTGGGTTACTACCAAAATATAAAACTACATCACCCGTGTCTGTTTCCTGTGACATTGCGCAAAAATATCCAGACCAAATATCTGGGAAAAAAAAAATGAATTAACGGACGTCAATGTTTTTTCTAGATTGCTCAAGGTTTCTGTCAGACAATGAAACAAAACCTGCTACACAGTTTAATTCTACCGTCGTTTTTGTGAGCTACAAGTCATAATTAAAATCTGTACCTCTGGCTCTCCTGTGTCCTGATTGGTCTGGATAAGGATCTTCCCGATGCGGACATCTTTGCAAACAGCTCTCAGTGCCGGCTCCATGGTCTCTCCTGCCCGCAGGATGGACACACCAGTGATCTGCAGAAAAAAAAGAAATTACAGAGGAAAAAGGTTAATTGCTTACATTTTAAGTGTAGGTAGAGAAAAAATTCCTGAATGCTCTTTAAATCATATTATATTATATTATATTATATTATATTATACTACATTAAAAGTGAGAAGATGTCCTGAGATAAATGTTCACCCACTCACCCTCTTCCCGTGGAATGTCCTGCCTTCATAATCCTCTCCCTGAGGGGTCTGGACGATGTGGATCTGTGCAGAGATCAGATTTAAATAAATGTGTAATGTTGATCACTGTGCTGAAAGTTTTTGACGAGTTACAAAATGTATTTTTGAAGAGAAGGTGCTACAATGCTGCGTGTGTATGTATTTATGTCGTGTAGTTGTATCTTAAATACCACGGAGCCATAGTGGGGGAACTTTCCACTTGTGGCAACATGGTGAGTTTCCATACACACATCACAGGCCATTATTTAGCGAGGCCCGATTGAGGTTCTTCAACGAAATAGTTTCAGCCATTTTTATTTTTTCTTATTCCTCTTTTAACTGCGTTTCTGTCTGTTAACCATTTTTTTTCATTGAGTGTTGTGTGTTTCAGTCTGTGACACCTCTGAGGGGAGGAAGGAGAGGGCCCGCTCAATCAACAGACGCATCAACCTTTTGGAGTAGAAGATGAACTCATCGCGGCTGGTTTCCTTGTTTCTAAATGTGGGGATCAGAAAACAAGCTTTACAAATGACGATTTCAGTGTTTTCAGGTAAGACGTGTGATGCTAAACCAGAGTAAGAAACCTCTAAGTCTACAGTTTACAAATCTGCCTTTATCAGCCGTTAGATCTCCAAACTGTCACTCACTCAGCTGCTTTTTAATAGCTCCCCGAGCTACTTAATACAGAAGAAAAAAATGATAATATAGCCCCAGTTGTTTTATGTATGTTGAGAAAAGAGCAGCCTGATATGTTATCTGTTGTGACTACTCAATCTGTTTTTTTCAGGTCTTTATACACTTGCTGCTCTTAAATATTTGCATTGCTCATCTACTATTTCATTTGCGACATTTCTGCTATTTCCACTCTAGTCTTCTATATAAACTATTCTTAGTGTGAATAATATCATCTGGATAGATGTGCAGTGTTGTTGTGTTGATGATACCTGATGATGGTGTGCATGCCCTTGACCTGGGGGGTGTTCTCCAAAATGCTGAGGGTCTGAGGGAGCGGCTGGGCCTGGTGCGCTGATGCCAGGGCGGCCCTGTAACCACAGCAATCAGTGGTGGTGTGAAATGGACGGGACGTGGGTGGGTGGACAAACATGTTTCAGAGCACACCAAGACAGAAATCATGCACGCGTACACACAACACCGACAAACTAACAAGCCTTGGTACACGGCACACTGCAACAGCCAAGTTGAGACAGTGAGCAGTTTTTTCATATGAAGGTTTGGATTTGTTACAGATGACATTTGGGTCATCAGTTTCTGTATTGCTTGGTAACAACCTGCAACATTGTTTTGTTGGTAATAATCAATACTGATTGATTATAAAATCTTTTTTTATTTGTGACATTTCTAGTTTTGGCTATGTTTCGTTTCACAGTGACTGCTTTTTACATATTTTACATACACATTTTTTTATATATCAATAATACCATGAGGAGTTCTCATACTTTCCAACAACTGCAACCAGGATGTTTTACTGTTTGTGTGCGCTGTCTGTTTCATATGAACGTATGGCTTTGTGACGTTGTTGCATTTGACATTTGAGATTCGGAACAATCAATTATTTTGTTCTGCGCTCATGTAAAATTGCTTACAGGCGTTCGGAGTTATTTATATAACACTTGTGAGTATATTTAGCTTCTCAGTTTTTATACATACATTCATCTATTATGTGAGCAAAAGCAGCAGATCTATTTTAAATTTTAAAAAAATTTTAAAGGAAGCATTTTGATTTTATTTCTAACCACAGCCAGTGCGATTCAACATGTAAAATGAAGTTGTAATAGCATGGGCTTGGTCATCGTGTTTTAAATTATCGTTTTTGCATGGAAGTGTACAACAATGTATCACACGCTGTTTAAATGCACATTACGAACCCAAGCACCCAAAATATCCACACGTCACTGAGATACACACACGCCAGATGCAAAAAAAAACCAAACAAAAACCAAACAAAACAACCAAATCATAGCAAATCTGCTCACATATCCCAGCGGAGCTTCCTCTATGGAGAGACGAGTTTTTGGACAAAACACACACACACATACGTACAACAAAAACAGCCACAACAGAAGAAACACAGAAAGACAATAAACAACAGACAAGGAGAAAAAACAAAAAACAGACAAAACATCAGGTTGATGGAAGGCAGAAGAGATTATCAAACACAGTGAAAAGTGTGACAGCTGAGACTTAACGCTTATCACACACATCAACTGCCGTTTAACCTTAAATGGTGTCTCCTGATAATGAGGTGCTGTGCTGAAAAGATGCAAGAAGAACAATTTGTTTGGGCTTTGAATAATGCATGTGTACACAGCCATCACTGTGTTGTGTGTATGGAGTTTGGGTTGCAGAAACGATTGTGCGACTGTCACTCTTTCACTGTGTGATTTGCAGAACACTAAAGGTTGGCATTTCAGCTCACGGGCCCCAGCACATCCTGTGTCTAAAGACAGACACCAAGCTCACTTCCTCTCTCTCTCTGTCACAGCCGCCGTGGCCGACACTCAATGGAAAAACTCAGTGCTTTGTACTACAGTATTGGAAACTTTCTCTGAGGCTGCTGAATGTGATCGACAATAGAGCTTCCTCTCTCTCGCTTTCTCTTAAAGTTACTCTTGCTGGGGCAGAAAGGAGGGGTCAGCGACTTGACTCATTGGTGTATTTTTAGACACAGACGGCGGGAATAGTGTGAGCTGTTGTTTCTCTTAAAGGCAGAAAGAAAGAAAACCAACGTCACTGCATCGAATGCTGGCTGCACCGGACCACTTCCAGTCGTTTCATCTGAGCTCCGATTGCGAGTGTAAACTCGACCTTTCACAGACAAGTGGACAAGGTCTTGACTTGAAAATGTTTTGGCAGTCTTTTGGTGTAGAAACTGCTCATTTGCCGCATTTGGTGTGCAGAGATAAGAGTGCTGCCTGGTCTCATGGCAGCCAGCAGATCAGTGGAAGCTAGAGGTTGGTTTTTGTGCTTTTTCTCTCCCTCCCACTTAGCTGGAGCAGTTTATGGGGAGTGGGCAGATGGTGAGGAGAGAATGACAGACAGTATAAAAGCCACTCTACCTGACGTTGAGCTCGCGCTGTGAGCCATGGAGGGATTTGGGGTGGGGAGGAGAGAGGGGGGAGGAGAATGAGAGAGCAATTCATGGGCAGCATTTGTGTTAGTGTGTATGCTGCTGTCTGAGTGTGTGTATAGTGGGGTGGCAAAGCAAACTGCACTGTGCCTGACATGCTTCCCACTGGCAGAAATTTGCTATCAGCAGGGGTGTGGTGATACAGTCGCCGCACAGATGGGACGGATAAAAAAGTACACAAATCTTTGTTGATGGTCTGATTGATAATTCATAAATTTGTTTTCATTTTGAATTAATAACTTATTATCATAAGCCCTGTGTTCAATGATAATTAATGCACATCACACAATTAATGTGCAGTTAAAATACATGACACGCTGTGTCAGTATTAGTGATCACTATGAACCATGGAGAATAAACTTTTAAACAAATCTTCTATAAACTATTAAAGATGCAAATGACATAACATAAAAATTCTCTATCATGTGATGTGACAGGGTTCTACATTTAATTATCAGCTTAGTGGGGAAAGCATACTGTCAAACCTCCTGAACACTAAACACTAAACAAAAATACTCGATACACACATATGTATATACATATATATATTCACTCTGTGTGGTCATCCTTCTTCATTCTTATACTGTCGGTGGACCACCCTAGATATACAGCACTTGACTACTGAATCCATATGTATAATTTGGAATAATCAAATTTACCAAAATAATCAAGGTTAAATATATTTCTATACAGACCACAGTTGTCCTGCTCCAATATATTCAGTCTTACTAAATAAATTGGTGAATGTGCACACTCATCCTTCCACCTAGGTCCCTCATATTATGTAATGTAATTTCTCTCCACTAGAGGGAGTGTTGAGGCTTGTGATACTACACAGAAAACTGAACTGCGTACATGCTGTCTCAGAGCAGATCATCACTGTAGTGTAACAGCCCTCCTTCAGGTTCTAACAGCAGGTTGAGCTGAGTCACAGAATCAAACAGGAAATTTCATGATAAGAGCAGGAAGGAAGGATGAAGGCCCACTGTGCTGCACCAGTATCTACTGTGTTCTTATTAAAGGGACATGACACACTGTCTAAGCGTCTTCAGTGTTGAGTGTATGTGAATAAGTGTGTGTGTGTGTGTGTGTGTGTGCGTGTGTGTGTGTGTGTGTGTATGTGTGAAGGCTTACCTCCTCCAGCTGACTGTGGACATGCTGCACAATCAAATCAATAGCCACCATGTTGCCTCCACCTGTAGGAAAAACAACATGATGCTTTATGGTTTCAAACACACAGATGCTTAATTTAACAACACTTACATTAATGAAAATTGCACATTCTTATTCATCTTTTGAAACTTTACTTCACAGTATGTAATTCAATATACAGTAAGCGTGTGTTTGACCCACCACGTGGCACCACAACGTCAGCCAGCCGCATGGTAGGTTCAATGTATTGCTCAAAGGCCGGCTTGACAAACTTGTTGTACTGTTTGATGACACCCTCAATGCCTCGACCCCTCTCCGTAATGTCCCTCCTCAGGCGACGCACCAGCCGGATGTCAGAGTCCGTGTCCACAAAGATTTTCATGTCCAGCAACTGACAATAGAAAAAAAAAAAACAGAAATTTTTTTATGTTTAAAACAATAAGAGGACTGGAAAAATGAAAGAACACATTTTCTTTGCTGTAGCACAGCACAGTAGTGTTGAGCTGTGTCATGGTATAAAGTATGAGTTCATCAGATACATACGCATGGAAAATGATTTACTGTGACCTGCAAAGTGATATTAACTGGCATGACAGAAAAAGTGTCTTGGAGTGGGTCTGATATGAGGACAGCTAACTCTAACAAAGACAGTTTAGCTGCTGAAATACCACAGAGTCTCATTATTAACAAGCTGTCTCTTCTCTTCCGATAGGGCCGATATAGCAGTGATTAAGATTTATATTCCAATCTGTCTTATATGTTGCAACGTAGCCTATGGGCCAAGAAATTCCACTATTGTGCATGTAGAGAACATATTGTGGTGGTGACAATAAAGTTGAACTTGACTTGAAATATGTACATAAAAACATGGTTGACCACATGTGGAGTTTAGAAAACATCTGAAAGCATCTGCCCCCAAAACAGAACATGTGATTGGACAGTTGCAATGTGACAAACCTCGTCCTACCTCTAAAAGCTCTTTATCCCCAAAGGCCATGATTCCTTCAAAGATGATAACGCTGGCTCCATATAAGGTTTTCTGAGGATAAAAAACATGCATGTAACTGTTGCAAAAATGCAAAAATGTCAAATGTAATGGAATTTCTCCATGCATCACCACAAGGTGTAACATTCACACTGTGAGAGTGTTATGTATAAGATGAGGTTTACATATGACATAAGACAGTGTTTGAGTTCCTAATGACTGTGATATCTGCATGTTGTCCACAATTGGCTATTATTATTATTATAATTATTATTATTATTATTATTATCGTTCAGTAATGACAGCATCTTTGGTTTACAAAAATCTCATTGTACTTAACTGATAAAAAAAAAATAGATGGAAAAAATTACCATGGTTTGTCGGTGACCATCTGAAACAGATGTGCAGTGTGAGTGAGATTATAACCCTGTTAGGTAATCAAGGAACTGAGATTATTATCATTATATAACTCATATATAGCTCATTAGATTGAACTAGATTAAACTTTATCATCATTGCATGCAGTTCAAGTGCGCTGACACAAAGCAAAAATTATATACAGAAAAGATTAATAGCCAGAAAAGTAAAAGCTGATGCTCAGTTGAACAATAGATGCAAGTTTAAATATGTATCAATAAAGACGGCAAATTAGTACAAAAAGAATATGTAATAACTGGGATGCTTGCATGTGTGAATGCATGAATATGACTAGCAGACTTTTATACGCTCATACGATATGCACGGCCGTGTGTTTTTATGCATATGCAGCCTTACCCACTCTTTCTGTCTCCCATGTGTTGTGAAGTCATAAACGGGGATTTTCACGCTCTTGCCCTGTTTGAGTTTGCGCAGTATGCGATTCAGCAAATCAAAGTCAAAGGCATCAGGGTGGTCAAAGTTGTAGTCGTTACTGGCAGCCAGGATCTCCTGTTCTGGGGTTAGATCCTGAGGACAAAATAATGACATTACAGAAACCTTCCTGCACTCCAAACACAGCGAAGCATCATTTCCTGAGTCCCGCTGTTAAAAATATTTACATAGGAAATCAAAAATATAAGACCGGCAAAATTAATTGCAGAATAATATACTGAAGTATGAATTAATTTGATAATACAGGTATGTGTGCAAAAATAATGACTAATAAATGACATAGTCTTATGCAAAAAACAAACTCGAAGACATGGACAACTCTGTTCAAAAGCAGTTGAACTTAACAGACCTAAATTTAGGCGGGAGAACATCATGTGCCTTTGTGACGCCGATACCAGCTGGTGTGTGTGTGTGTTTGTATGTGTGTGTGCGCCCTTAAGGCGATCGAGCACTAAAGTCCACAACTGGTATTTGACTGATTCCAGGAGCCATCCCCATGCTCTTATCCTCATGTTCCCCTAGGGGCCCAAATGTTTTCTCTCCTTAAATCTCTCCGTCTCTCTCCGACCCTCTTCTCTTCTCAAGTTGCCAGAAAGACAGAGATAGGGTATAAGATATAGAGACAAGACATCCACGTAGTGTGCCATGTCACACCTTATGTAATTTGGATCCTTTATAACGTCTTACAGATGGACGTATCCACAAACTCACCTTGTAAAAAGAATCCATTGAGAGCAGGACAACCCATGGGACATCAAGAGCTTCAATGATTTTGCTGGCCAAAGTGGTTTTTCCTGAAGCACTGCCACCAGACAGACCTGAGACGCAGTAATAACACAAAGTGACAAAAAGACATGACCTCTTACATGTTACATACTCTACAAAATGCTTTCCGCTATAGGTGCTCTGTGAGAATGTGACATTTCGAGTACGACAAGACCCCGCTTAGATTCAGGTGAGGCTGCTTTCCACTATGATCACGTAGAAGCAGGCAGACTCAAGAGACCCAGGTTGTCTTCAAGGTAAACAGCTCTATTAACAGGGCGGCATTTTCTGACCTCACTAGACTATTCCATGTCAAACACTCCCCAACAGCAAAGCAGATCCACCTCTGGTTCAGTTAAATGTCAATAATGACAGAGAATGAGATTGTCGATAGCCATTAAGCACAAAATACACCAACTGCTTATCTGCTCTAATAAAGACATCTTTTATCTGCTTCTGGAGCTTGTTGTTGTTCATTTATTTCCAACAAAGTCAATGTTCCAGTGCCCCTGATCCTTTAATACTAAAGTGAAGAAACTCTCACTTAAGTTGACAGAACCAGTGCAATATCTATGAGGCCGATATCATATCATAAACATGTATTGCCTGATCTGTTACGATAATAAAATCAGTCAAAAGGGTATTTTCAAATAATTTAACAAAAATCGAATCTATAACGAAGTTGTTCTTAAATAATTGAAGTAAAAAGTAAGTTAAGTATGCATAAACATTTATATACAGCACTTTCTCTGCATGTTATACATACATGATGCTAGAACCAATATCTGTGATGAAAAAAACAAAAATCATTGGCCAATATTAAACTCACACTTTTTATTGGAGGAATGTGTGCTATTTGTTTTTACAGTTTTCAAAATGAAGTTATTTCTGAGGACCATGTCTCATTTTGAAATGCAACCTACATATTTCAAGTATTATCACAGATGTATAAATTTTGGGGATTGATCTTTTGGCAAAACTGATTTATGTCTCAAAAAGTCACACACACAAAGACAACATTGGTTTTGTTTACTATGCTTCCTTACCAATGAGAAAGGCGTCTTTAGACTGTGTTCCATGTTCGTTGTACCAGGGTGGTCGGCCTGCGGTGTAGATGGTTCGTTTGGAGGTGCGTAGGAGAGGAGGCTCAGTCTTACACTGGCTTGTGGTTCTTTTCCTTGGTGACAAACCCGTGCTTACCGACGGCAGGAGTCGGTCCAGTGACCCGTCACTACCGCCACTGTAACACAACAAAAACACAACGGACTGCAGTTTAATGTCTGATTCTGTATTTTTAACCAACCAAGTAACAATTACAGGGTCATCATTTTTGACACAACAGCTTCGACTGACATTAACTACACGAGAAACATCAGCACAACACCACCATGCAACAACCACTGTAATACGATTCAGTGTCCTGAAGTGTAAAGATTTGCATATTAAAAACAATGAACTGGGAACAAGTACAAGATGGTGTTCAAAGAAGCAGTAACAATAAATAAATATTATGATCACACAGTATATACAGACAAAGATTGTGTGTATCACCACACAGACTTTATTTGGGCCATGTAACCATTGCGTTGACTGACAGTGAACAGGACTGGACTTGTGTTGTTGTGAGTTAATGTTCAGTCATGACACCTTCACCAGATGAGCTTCTTTTATAGTTAAATGCAGCTGTTAGTGCAGGTAGCACAGTGCAGATTACAGAGAGCTAGGGCAAAAACACAGTCAAATGTTGTGTACAGAGAGTGCCAGCACACTGTTGGTATTTTGGGAGCACAGAGTGAAGTGGTGCACCCCGGTGCACTTGTCAGCCGGGTGTGTTAAAGATGAAAACATTATTCAATATCAACAGGTGTGTTAGGGGGAGTAGCTGTGATTGCCAATCAAATATCTGCTTTTATTCCCCCTTAAGGAGCCCAGCAGCCAGGACGCTCTTTCCTTTCACATTGTGCTATATACACCGTGTCGTTACACATGGATTTCCATGCATCATTTTGGCCATTTTTACTCCCTAAAGCAGTGATGAGGTCAAGCAGCATCTTAAATCTTTGTCTGTCTTTTTGCAATGCAAGATATTCACATTTCCTCCTATTCATTCCTATTTCTGATCACCAAATTACAGAAGTTTGATTGTTTTGTGACAAACTGATTATGTGGATTGGAGGCAGATGGGCCTCTCCCCCACACAACAGAGCAAGACAAGTCCAAAATACCAACCTGTCAAATTTACTCCAACTAAAACGACTACAATCTTGCAGTCAACAGAGCAACTGAAAAAATATGTTTCAACATGCCAAGGATTCTACAGTTAACTAAGAATGCTGCAATGCCGATTTATGGCTTCAATCAAAACTCCATTCAAAACACCACCACTTGTGGGAGGTTCCTCTGCGTGGCAGTCAGCAGTGAGAATTTGCATCTTTCCAAACTATTCAAACTAAACACAGTGGTGTGCAACCCAAACAACTGAAGAAAACATGTCATGTTTCCCGTATCTCACGACATTATTTCATCCACAGACATCAACAACAGCTTTTGCAACAATTTGGTTTCTAGAATTTCCTCCTCCTCCCTACAGAAAGCGTGAAAGAGAGGTGTCTGTTATTGAAGTAAAACTCTCTGATATTACAAGAGGGGCCTGAAAAAAGTCTGTATTAAAATTCTGTCCATGGTTGGGGTAATTGAGATTCAGAGTAGAACATAAAAGAGTACAAAGCACTGCTGGAATCATTGCTGAGTGACCAATCTACAGCTCAGCCTTTATTCTGGTTGGATACACAATATCAAATAGGCTTTGAAGAGAGCGAGCGGTTTGGTAAGAAAAAAAACTATAGAAAATATTGAATTGAAGGATGTCAAGCAAGTCAATATTGGCGAGAATTAGAAACAGGAATCGCTGGTTGTCTTTTTAACACAAACCCTAATCTATTTGTCTGACTAACCCAGATATTCCACTGAAGAAGTGCTTCCTGAACTATGCGGGCCGTCCAAACATCAACCAGTGAGAATTGTAAAGCGCCAGCAAAAAAAGATCAATTTTTTTCATAATTCTGAGACATCGACTCTCTCTCACTGGTCTGGTCTTTAGGGGACCACTGCACAGCTGTATGGTTCACGAACCTCACCAGGTAGTGTCGAGGGGTCAAGGGATACAAACAAGAGATAGCAAATATTTATCTTATCGCAGAAGGGCAATTTGGGTTTATATGAAGGGAGTGGGTTGTGACTGAGCCAAGACACTACACCCAGCACAGGGCACTTCAGCTGAGTTATCAGTTTAAACCAAACCACGGTGCCATAAATGATTAGCCCCGTTGACTGTGCTGAATCATGGGCCTGTTCGGTGCTTACAGGTCCAATACATGACATGCACACATGTACTGTCACTAAACATGCTACCTGAGACTGGATTTAACAAGCAGACATGGGAAACCCTGCACTCGGATAATAAAAGTAATCAGTAAATAAGACAGAGGCTCCCAGCTGATACTATACTTGTTTAAGAGACGTGTGTAAGACTCACTGGATTTGCAATGGATGAAAGATAACACACAAACAATCGATCATATGTATGATAAATCTGACAAAACCCAACCTGGCACCTTTCACTTTGGGTGCCAGGACAGCAACACTGCTCTGGCTGTTTGTGTTGAATTTGTGTAACTAAGTGACAAACTTTGACAAAGGGACAGCAACCATTTCAACAAAAACCCAAGGGCTATATTTCAGAGGGATTCCTAACCTGTTCATCCAGACTTTGAAGGGATAAACAAATTGCACGGAGCGACTGACAACAAATATGAGAGTAATAGAGTTGAAGACAAGATATATAGTAAATAAACAAAGCACTTACCTGCCATCAGATCTGAGAGTCCAACAGCCAGATATTCTTGCTCCTGAGTAAGGTGGCAGAGAGTTCATAACTAAACAAAATACAGGGGAAGGTCCCACTACGGGCACCCACTCCACCAGCTGTGTTTTGAGCTTATTTGAGCTTATTTGCAGGTATACTCAGTATATACACACATACACGAGCACAGTAAACCACTTAGTAGCACTGCCCTCTGGTATAATACATCCACAGAGAGCAACACAGAGCAGGGGAGACAGCAAACAGAACAGGAGGGAGGCTGACTTAGAAAGGAAAAAGAAAGAGAGACTGTACGCTGGAAATGCACAAGAGTGAAACTACGGCACAGCTTTTCCCTCCTCGCTGGCTTTCTGCTCCTCCCCTTAGTTGTACAGCCAACAAATGTAAGAGGATAACCTACCCTCCAGATTATGTTCATTAGGTGGTATTAATAGCACCAGGTTAGAGAGAGACCTCCTCACTCCCGGCAAACACACACACACATATGCCAACCAACCATGGGTCATCTGCCTTTGACGGTCCTCGTTTCAACAATTCTTCCGGTGGTGAAAGAGAAACCAGAAGGAAATGACAGACACAAGAATCAAGAGGAATACACCGACATCCATCTAGTACTCGAATCTTGTGATACATACAGGCGGTAGGATAGATAGAGAGAGAACGAGAGAGACAGAGAGAGGGAGAGATGAGCAGAGAGAGAGAGAGAGACGAGCAGAGAGAGGTGTGCAATTCCCCAACAGGGACTCTTCATGCTGCTGTGTGCCTGACACCATGGTCTGGAGATGTCAGCAAACACAAACACACATACACACACATGCACACATTGCTGAGCCCTCTTAAACTCAGAGTGAATAAACAGCATGATGAAATATGACACCACTTCAACTGCTCTATCAACTGCCTGTCTGACACACACACCCAAGCATGCACAGCCACACCAACAGTCCTCCAGGGCCACAACTTGCACAAACAAATCCTCATGAAAACATTATCGGAGATCAGAGGGGACACTGTAATTGTTTTCCAGCCGGAAAATACAAAGCCAGGCCACAGCTTAACCACCAGGATGCTGAGACAGTGAGACAAGATAGGGTTTAAACAAACACTTAATAATTACCAAATATTTGGAGTATGGACCCGACATGCCCTTATTCCTGTTTCCTTCCTCATTAGTGAAGAGACACGAGGGAATTTAGTGTTTTTCCTTTATTTTCCATGTACTGTAGATCCAGGTCTGTTGCTTTAAAACACCATTCAAAAGACAGCTGCAGGCAAGGAGCAACATCTAAAAACGGAGGAGAATGTGAACCATGCAGCGACGAGACACACACCCGGGTTAAAGGCCTGAGCCGAAGGAAAGTTGACTCATTAAAAACTCACAAGGACTGACAGACACATTACAGCATCAAATAAAATATTTACTGGTATTGGTGTTTACTTTAGCAAATGTGCTAAAAGAAAATGTACAAATATTTTTGGTATTTTTTGTTAGATTTCTGCTAAGATTTTCTTCACTATCAACATCAATGCAAGCTTAAAAAATTCAGTGTCTAGTAATGCTGCAAAGAATACCATGACTAATTTAAACTTGGTTCTCTTAATTATAAAATACAAGAGCACTGGAGTTTATTTCACTGAGGCCGTAAAATATGGTGGTATGACCCAAATGTCACACCTTGACTTTTATCTATTTCAGTCAGAAACTAGGACACTTATGTAAGTTGATACAAAGACGCACTGAACAAAATAACAGGAAGACCTTCAATACAAAATTGTAATGTGCAACAAAGTAATTCCATTGTATCATTCATTTTCCTCAGTGGGTCACAATCAGCTACACACACACACAAACCTCCGCCTGCCACTACAGTGAACAAAGATCCCAAATGCATACACACAATGTTTCCCCTTACTTATTGTGCCATAGTATTTTGGGTAATATCTTCCTTATTTGCACTACATACAATATGTACCATTACAACTGTGACTGTAACTGTGAGAGTAAGTGGCTTGCAGGCATTCACATACATATTTACAGTGCATCTATACATGTGTATTAGTTCAGTGTATATCTATTGTTACGGCTGAAACCGGAACATTCGGAGGAAACCCACGCAGACACAGGGAGCACTCCACACCTTTCTGTGTGGAGTTTGTATGCCCAATGAGTTGGTTACGTCATCACGCCTGTTTTTCATGCTGTGGAGTGGACATGACATCGTTTTCCGAAGCTGGACAGCTGCGGGGTGAGGCATCTCGCTTACATCCGATCTTTGCTGAGAAGGGCACCTGCGCAATAGCGACCGGGAAGTTGCAGATCAACAAAACGTAGCACACCCACTAACGGACCTCATACGGAACATTACGTTATGGCGCTTTTTGTGCCTGTTTTTTGGAGTCAGTGCGACGATATTTTTTAAAACAAAGCGCACCATTGCGACTTGCAGTAGACACACAATGCAAATATATGGTCGCACACTGGAGCCCTGTTAATATCACTGTGTGTGTCCGTTCCAAAGCCACTAAAAAAACAAAACTAAAATTCCTAGTAAACGAAAACGCCTTATCCAAACACAACTAATTAGATTGCTATGTTTACATGAAAGAACAGGCAAATGTGGGAAAATAACTATTATCCATCAGTGCACTGAACTAGGGAACTAGGGCCAGAACGTTATATCTGTCCACCTATGATATTATCGGCCATTATTGGCCCATCGCAGATATATTGGTGTATATGTTCGCCAATGTGTGCCACTATGAAAACTTGCATCAGTTGATAACTAGTTTATGAAAAGTCTGCTATGTTACGAAACGTAGCAGATTGAAAGGTAAATATCAGAGCATTTTTGAGCAGCTCGGTGCTGGAGTCTGTTGAGTGTTTACATCATGCTAAGTTGTGAGCCAGTTGGTGAAACGCAATGCTGGAAAGTAAATAACATTAGAAGAAGCGTAAATAAAGCCTTATTTGTTGTCCATAGTGCAACAGTGTCACTAACCTACGAACTGTCACTCGAACGGTGGACCCTGACATTATCAGGTAACAACTACTTTGTGTCTCATTCATATGAAGGAGGATTAGGGACACCCACGCCATTCACACATGAGCGTGCGCACACTGTGAATAACTGAGCGTGTGGTAGCTGGGTTATTTAAAGAGCTTTTGCATTGGCATACCAGTTAAAGCATGAGGACCAGAGCTGGTGAACAGTTTGTTCTCCTTTCAGAGGTTTTTCACTGAAATAACAGATGACTGATGAATGATTTAAGAGCTAGAACGCAATTGAAAACAATCAGTAAGCAAAGGAGCTCTCATGAAGCTTAACCATATTACTCATTCACTACAGAGTAAATAACAGCAATAACTGACAAAAATCCATATCGTACTCAGGTGAATCATCCAATGCACAGTCAACTGGGGATGAAAGGCAACACTTTTATTTATAGTTATAAGAGAAGTTTACAGTGCTCTGATATCTTTATAACAAGTTTGTTATAATGTAGGATATCCTGCCTTCTTTCTATATCTTTGTCATGTTTGATAATCACCTTTATATATCGGCCAATATATCGATATCGGTATTTTCTTTCTCCAAAATATCGGTATCAGCTGTAATCCAATATCGGTTGGGCCCTACACCAGACAATTAACTTCAATTCACTTATGAGCTATTATATTGTATTGCATGTATTGTATTGTATATTGCATTGTATATCGTTATAAATATATATCATATACATCACTCGTTCAATGTGTTATTTTGCCTTAAAAAAGTTTGAATATCAGCTCATATCAGCAAACATATGAGTCGATGCCGATATATCTGCATTAGGCCAATATTGGTGAACCTACATATTGATCAGGCCCTAACACACATACGTCTTGTTTACATGAATGACCACTTTGGTTAATGGCATGAAGGCTGAATTTAAGAATAAAAACTTCGTCTATGTGCATGAGGTTGTCTACAGAATTTCAGGATCGTTGCTGCATTCTATATGTATTATACATATATGTGTGTGTACCTTCCAATATATACATATACACTGTACATAATTTTATTATTTCATTTTCTTTGATTGTCTAGTTTTGATATAACTACACACACACAACGGAAATTTTGTTCTGTCCAAATAAATACTCTCACTGTTTCTACCTGCATTCTTTGTGACAAGATGATGCTGACGCCCTAGAGCAAGACGTCACAGTTTGTCTGTTATAAAAGTGTAAATACGGTGATTGTCCGTGACTTTCTTGACAGACTCGTTACTGTTCACGTTTTTAGCCACGACTTCCTTTGTAACCATGATGCCACATTGTGAGCCAGTTCACGCGCCTCCGAAGATGCCCTCTATCCATTCACGTAAAAAAGCGCCCAAAAATAATGTCGTGATTCTGAATAAAAGCCCAAATCAAACTTGTTTTACCTGTTTGATAATGAGGAAATTTTCTCCTCGTTTTCCATCTTTGGAGGCCTTACTTTCCTGCTGACAGTCGACAGTGCTACAGGGTAACGACTACGGTACAGTTAGCACTGAGGCATCACGGGAAATGTAGTCGTGATATTATTCACCAACGTAAGGCTACAACGCCTCACACGAAACGGAAAACACTACCCAGTATGCATCTGTGGCCCAAAACAAATGACGTAATCATGCAGGGCCTTTCCCAAAACTCATTTATTGTAATAATCATAATTTATACAGTATTTCAATATATTATTATTATATTCGCCAAAATGATTGTGATAAAGCATCTATCTATCTATGAAACAGCTGTGCAGAGCGCCATAACGGTTGAGCGGGTCGCCCCCCAACCACAAGGATGGTGGTTCGATTCCCACCGCCTGCTGTCCATGTGTTGAAGCATTCTTGAGCGAGACAGTGAACCCCAGGAACTTATCTATCTATCTGTATAGAGAGACCTGTAATTAATTCATGTACAGTATATGCGTATTGTAGATTAACCCTTCAATTACCCTTCAAATGGTCCAGTTTGTAAAAATGAAACAATGTGGTGTTGTTTTCTTACACATTGCATAAAATATTATGCTACTACAGTATTAGCGAGATAATTTACTGAAGATTTTCTTAATTGTAAATCTCACCATGTTTTACCACTGAATGAGGATTAAAAAATACAATCATGTTATTGTACATTGGAGTTTGTGCGCAGCTAGGGCCTTTTGCTTTTAGCAGTAGGCCAGACTTAAATTTGTTATATTTGATATATTATATCCATAGTGTAAGACTGAATTTATTTTTTTTCATTCATCTACACAGGATAATTCATAATCCGCAGGTGTTTGATTAGTTCGACCGAACAATAACCGATAGGAAGATTATCTAAGGATTCAATCTTACATCTGTGGGCATTTCTTTTGGACTCCTGTCTCTGTCAGCTGTCATAGCAGCATTCATAGCATATTGAGCGTGGATGTTATGCAAATGTGATATTTATGTTCTTTATTTGTGTTAAATTCTAGAAAATTGCTATGACACCAAAATGGGGGAAATGCATTGAAGACAACATTGTAATACCAGTAACATTAAGAAATGACACAGCTACAAATTTTAGTCAACAACATTTTATTAATTAGTTAAGGGATACTAATGCACAGGTAATACAACAAGTTTGGGGAAAATCGTAACAGTTCAGACACAAAGGAGGCATTGTGCCTCCAATGTTAGGTACTATACAGCCTAATCTCAGATATGCAAACTTTTAATACATCTTTAGTCTCATTTCACCTGCTACCTATCATACCATAACCAATTAAGAGCTACAACGTTGTCTCTGAAAACCCAATAGTTTCAAGAAGTCGGCAAAATACAAAACAAATCACTATTGTCCAAATAAAAAGAGTAAAATCCTTTACCTGTCTCAGGGCATTTATAAGAATTAACCTTTGTTTGGGAAATAACATTGCTGACAAAAGGGAAGACACTTGAGCCTGCTGTTTCCCCAGGTACAAAAGTCACACCACACACAGTCCAGGTAACTAGAAAGCTCCAACAACACTCCTATTTCAAGCCTATTTCATGGTATAGTAAGTGCACTAAATACAGAAACAAACACACATACATATGCCTTGTAGTCCCGTATTGAGTAGATAATAATAAAGGACTCTCTCAATGTGTTTGTCATTGTGTACTGAAAACGCTCAATTTATGTGCATCATCAAAATGGATAAAATAACAGTGTAATGCCGACACTGATCTACAAATTTTTTTTATCGTTTTCAAAATATTTCATAATATGTAAAAAGCATTTTCAAAGCAAACAAAAAAAAAATAGGGGAGTGAAAAAAAGCGGTACAGTTTCGAGAATACACATCAATATCAAAATATCAGCAAGCTAACAAAACCAGCTAAATATGGTGTATTGCTGTACTCTCTAAACGTGTTGCAGTCAGCTCATACTGCGGGATAGATATGTGTTTTCCACATCATAGGAAGACAGATAGTAAAGGGTGTGATAAAATAGAAAATAATCACTGTTAAAAGCAGTGCTAAACTATCATATTGCAACACCAAAGCTTGTCAGGTAAACACGGTCAATGTGGCGTTATTAATCAAAAGGATAACAAGCAGCTGAGAAATTGATTTTGTGCCAAAGCATAACACTCGAGAAAGTGTTACAATTTCTGACATCCAGTCATTACAAAGGTGCTAACTGTTCGACACACACACACAACTTCCACTGAAAAAGATCAGGATATCCATCAGTGCTTGTCTAACTTGTTCTCCGTCATCTGAACCTGGATATAAGGGTCCATCCCAGTACCAGACAGACACATGCATAATCATCCTGTCTGAACGTACTCCATCAGGTGATTACAACAGAGCAGATCAACTTAAATCTTTGTTTGACAGTATGAGATATCAGCGTACAGGGACGACACCACCTCAGACATATAAATGTCAAATCCAATGTTTCCTTGAAAACTCTCCGTTGACATCAATGTTTGATTTAAATGGCGGCTTTGACATTTGTTGGTGCAAAATTCAGAGGACTTGCCAGTAGTGAGAAAATGATGGCAGGATGAATTATTGGACATACTGAATCATATCAGGTCCTTAAGGTAGAATGGCAAGTAAAGCACCCTTAGTATCTTATCAGAATATTCTCAACCTCAATTTTATCCAAAGCTACCAGATTGCTATCTATGTAATACACACACAAGAATATAAAATAGTTTCAGGATCTTTCATTTTAAGCAAGCAAGTCATTATTTGTTATGGTGAAACACTGCAAATATAAATCAAATATTTATGGATTTTTCATTTGCTCAAATCATTAATATAACTGTGAATTCAAGTATCTACTTTAAATGTTAGAGCAAAAATATTATTCTGTGATTGCACGCATTTTGATTTGAAATCAAAGTAACAATATTGATAATATTGGATTTTCTTTTTAAATCTTAAGCTAAACTAACTTTCAGCTAAACTTTAGACTTTTAGAGCAGTCTTGATGTCAACAAGACCAGTTATGGCTTTGTATGGTGAGTCATAATTATGTGGTCATGTTGGATTATAGGTACTAAATAGAAAGCATTAATCATGCTGCTCATTATTCCTCTAAAAACAAATTTAGTTTTTCTCTACTTTTTATGAGAGTAAATATCATTTCTGTGCCTTACAGCAACTAAGTTAAATTCAATCTTCCTGGAGTGCAAAAATACAAGAGGGGAGTGAGAAAGGTTAAAAGTTAAAGTGCAAGGCATTAGCTTTGAGCGACCAGGAATTAATTCATATACATTATATGTGAATCTTCCTTTGCAGGTTTCCTGCTTGATAAAAGATTCTCTTCCTCAAATTCTCTACAAAAGATAGTATTTTTCCTCTCATCTCAGCTCTTTGATTCAAGCTAAAGCAGTAGCCAAAGACACAGAGTCTTCTTTAAACTGGTGTTATCAGATTTGATTGTGCAGCAATGGTGCAACAAGCTTCACGCAAAAATTCATCCTTCTGTCTGACACTTTGCATTCACAAGTCCTATTTTAGACAGAACACTTCAAGTTTTCTTTATCAATTCTATGACTTATTAGGTGTTATTGTAGCTGAATAACATATCACAAACATCATTTACTGATGGAAATTCCAAACATTGTCACTTTTTGTGGCTATTCTGCTTCTTAACTTCAGTGTAGTCCAAGCAGAACTGTAGGGAGACCAGTGAAATGTGATTAAAACCGATCAATAACTAATGTTTTAGCTTATATGATATTTGCTTATTGAAATGTAAAGAAAAAAGTAATTCAAAAGGAAACAAAAAGAAAATAAATCAACTTCAAAACAACATTGCACTATAGCACACATTGCAAAAATTCTGATTGCTCATGATCCAATTTGACGTGTCAGGTTTGAAGATGAGAGATGGCATCATTGCTTTGAGTATATAGATATATAGATATAGATATTGTTTATGTACACAGTACAGTATATCAATGAAAAATGTGAAACACTAGCTATCTTTAAATGACTTCACCATGCTAATAGAATGTCCTTTTTAAAACCTCTAAAACACAACATGGAACTTGTAGAGAGAAGTACACTCCGTTTGTTTGGAATACCAGGACAGTTGAGAAAACGGTATCGGTGTAGAAATCGGGATGTTATCGTTGATTACTACTGACACCCCTGATGTGAGTACAGAAGCTGAAATGTGTGCCTTAAAAAGGAGACAAAGGTGGAATGGAGAAATAAAACTACTGTTACACGAGTACAGTTTATAACAGCAGACACGTTAACTATGGGTTTCAAATTATGTACTAATTGTTTCACTTCCTAATGGTTGGTTTAGCTTTCTTCTCAGTGCCAAGTCCTTGTGGAGTTAGAAAGGCCTTTTTCTTACTACAGTTAGCATCCTCTCTGGCTCCTGGGTCAACAAAATCAGAGCTACTCTGACAACGACAGCCTCTTGGGTTTGCTCCGTCTGGTGGAGGACACGTTTGGCTGTCTGTTTTGGCCTGAATTATCACTGTCTGTTGGGTCGGAGATCTGGATGGGTGTCTGTGTTGGGCCCGAAGAAGGCATCGGGTCAGGTGCTGAGTTTTGAGTAGTGGTGGGTGAGAGAGTTTTTGTCTCGAGTGGGGCCATCACTGGGGGGCGCTCTTTGGGCTTGCGACCCCTCTTCTTTCCAGTGGTAGCGCCGTTCCTCACCTCAGCTTTGATCCCATTGTCCTCCGGTGGTTTAATCTTGCTGCTGGAGACCACGTGACTGGTTTCAGCACGGAACCAGTTCTAGGATCAATAAATCAAATCCAGAGTTACTGATCAAATCAAGAAACAGTAGTGTAAGCACAGCTCTAGCACCTTCCAACTGTAGCTATTGGTTCAAACTGCCATACCTTAATAACTACAGGTCTGCGAGTGAATTTTGAGCCCACCTGTGAGTGTGTCTTGCTGATGTGGTACTTGACACCGCTCTCTGAGCTGAACTCTTTCTGACAGATCAGACAGGTGTACTTCCCAAGTTCTCCCCCACTCTGCAGCACACACACAAATGCTCATCACAATCTCAACAGCAATGCAGTCTATCTGTGGCCTTGATAACCATGTTGCATTTTTGTGAAAAACGATCTTGGCAGGTTTTTAAGCAGCAATGCCACCATATGCTTATTTCTTAACATAATCTTTAATAGTTGTTCTTTAACAATGTTTTTATTCCACATCAATGCACCTCCTATTCCAAAGTGCCACTTAGTATTGATTTAATGATCGAAAAGGGTAGCTGATGGAAGTTTCTTTTGTTGACTGCTTTTCTGAGCTTTCAAAGCTTTTTGTGTAAATTTTATTCTCATTGAATCTGCAGCATTGGTAAATTTTGGCTCTACATCCTGATGCTCATTTGTATGTTTTTGTCCAATTGAAATGCCACAAATTTTGCCACTCATGCCACTCACATATTTACTAATAAATCTAGCGCTTCATTATTGAACTACTGAAATAACGTGCGACTGACAAGAATGCAAAACAATCTAGCATCTCTCACTCTCTCTCTGTACTGCATGAAAACTGAATCAATACAACTGAATTCATGATGATAACCAAAATTCACTGTTGCTTATTTAAGTTTAAAGCTCAGGCCATCATGTCAGTCCTCTTCCACAAGTAAGATATGTGTCTTAATTGTTTCTTTATTTGCATTTCTACTTTGTGATAGTTACAGTAGTGAGACAGACAGAGAAGGGATGACATGCAGCAAAGGGCACAGGCCAGAATCAAACCAGCACCTTAACCGATGAGCCAGCAGAGCATCCCTGTCTTTAATATTTGTAATTGTAATGTTTATTCTTCTAATTCTTTAATGTTTATCATCAACACAGACAGAAATCGGGGTTGTGTCTTTGCTGCGGGTGGCTGCGTGTACCTGACTGCAGTTGGCAAGGTGGGCTTTAAGTCCTGACACACTGGAGTAGACAGCTTCACAGTTCTGAAACAAAGAACAAACAAATGCTCCATGAAGAACGTGAGAGCAATAGCTTAATCAGTAATCAGTAGTAGTTATCAGTAACAATGCCAACATCTGAGTTAATGTAAATATGACAACCACTTTTCTGTATATGTTGAAACCATGCAGTGAGTGTTTGTACTTCATTGCTGCAGCAGATGAAGCCCTTCTCCTTGACTTGGTTCTTCCAGCTCTCCAGCAGCTCGGGGCTGAAGTTTGGCAGGCCAGGGCGAGTGTAGTTTAACTGTACAGCAGCAACGGGAAAACAGGTATTTGTATTCTATCTGCAGAAAGTTCCTGTCTGTGTATATAAAAAGAGACAGACTGGAGGGTCTATTTATTTGTTGAATACTACATTTTGTTTCTTTTTTGTTTGTTCTGTCCACATATTGTAGTGCGTCCCCGCACAATGTGTGTGTAAATCTTTTTAGTTTAGGGAGATGGAAGCGTTCTTGCAGTGTAATGCTTCTATAAGTACGTACGTGTGATTAGTTGAGTGCACTTTATCCTGTGTGTGTTGATGTGTGTAATGTATCCTCTCTGTCCTCACCCGCTTGCTGTCAGGAACCAGGTCATCCTTGATACGGCGCTTGGTGCCCCAGTCCTTGGCAAGCTCGTCCTCAGCAATCTCCTGAAGGTGGAACACTGCCACCTGAGCTGACCTGCGCCTCACTCTGCCACTAGGGGTTCGTTCAAAATCCTCCCCTAAGCTCTGGTTCTGTGCTGGTTTTTCTCTCTCTCGCTCCCTCTCCTTTTTCCTCTCCCTCTCTTTTTCCCTTTCCTTCTCCCTAGGCTGGCTGGGCACTCCTTTCTCTTGCCACTCCTTCTCTGGCTGGCTTGGCTCATTCTTTCCTGTTGATGGTGACTCCTCGGAGGCCACCTGGTGGAGAATCATGACACGTACAAGAAGTAAGGTGCTATCATTTGAGTGGAAAATGGAGACTTGTGAAACAGATATAATGAAAATTTGGTAAAGATTACACTCTTTACTGAGTACACAAACGCTGCCCATCCAGTTGTCTTACCCTTTCTTTGCCCGTGTAGTTGGTATTGTTAATATTGTCCTTGTCGTTGGAGGAGGCAGCCATGGTGGAGTTGCTTGGGGAGTGTTCAGTACGTATATGGTTGTCCCTGCCAGCTTTGGAGCGGTAGGACTTTCCACAATGCTGGCACACAAACACAGGCTTGTCATCCTCAGAGAACTCTCTTCCACAACGCTTTTGGTGGTATTGATAACCCATCAGACTGGAGAAGTGGGCCGAGCAGCCCTGTGTTAGTATGTGTGTGAAGCCAGATTACAATGGGGACAGAAACGAGACAGAATAAAACACACACATTAAACAGGAAAGTGGGTAAGTAGAGCAGAGTGTGTTTTTAATGGAACACAATCATCACATATGGTCAATATTTTGAAGCTGCTGCTAAAAAGACACAGGAAAGAGGAAACACTGCTCATTTCTCAGCATGAAGATATGTAACTGTGGGAGTCACTTTTTTCCCACTGCTGCCTCTTCCTCTCTCCACGTTTTGCACTCTAGTGTGAGTAATGGGAAGTGGAGTGTTGATGTGGTTTTGGGCAACATGTCAAGAACAAGGCAAAAAGGGAGCGAGGTAAACGCAGGGAGACTAACAAAAGAGGAGTCAGAGGAAAGGGAGAAAGAAAACTGGAAAAATGTGACATGAACGACAGCAAAGTTGGATAAATGGAAACACTGTAAAGGACACAGGAAAGGGGGAGCAGCAAAGAAAGAGAAAGCGGCACAGTAAGTCAGTGAGAAAGAGTGCATACCTCACTAGGACACTTTATTCGTCCCATCTGTTTGAGCACTCTGCGTAGCCTCTCTCTCTCCTCCTGCTCGTCCCCCATCAGGCCTTCGCTCCCCGAGGCCTGTGCGGGAACAAACACGGTGTTTTGACTTAAAAAATGCCGATAAAAATGCATTTCCATTCACTGGTGCCTCATATCCTGCCAGGATCATTAAATGGTTTCAGTGAGGCTGTTACTCAAGGCATGTTTGTGACAACTGTCAAAGTCATGTTTTAACTCAAGTGTCAGTTAGTGTACAAACCCCAGCCAAGACCAGAACAACAGATGGTCAGGCTGCCAGGGAGAAAAAGAAGTGAATCAGGGTGAACTGGAGGGAGTATGATCTGATCGGTAATCCCACAGGAATGAACTTCATGTATTTTTCCATGTGTTAACACACTGACTACAGACTGAGCTGTCTGAGACACAAGCACAGAGTTCTGTGGAGGTTATGATGAGATACAATCAAAGGACTTGTGTCACAATCGAGCCTTAGGGCATGAGAACAGATAGCAGCTCAGCCTTTCATTTTGTCTCGCCAGGGAGGAATCCATATACCGTCATCAACATGTATTCTTAATGCCTTTATCAAAGAACACAAATGAAAGAGCCAGGGAGAGAAAGTGATGTGAGAGAAAAGGCTGACATCAAGGGCAAAGTCAGCAGGTGACCTCTGTCCTTCTGTCAGCCCACTGTGTTTTCCCACATATAGCACCTGGGCTGTGTCATGTGACCACAATCACATTAAACAGGACTGAGGCTTTGTGCATAGCTGCAACACGATATACTGTACACGAAACTGATATAAAGATCAGTATGGAAGGTGTAAACAAAAACGAGGCCTGTTATTATAAATTATTGTGATATTCAATTTATTTACTGTTTAGTTCTATTATTAGAGGAGTCATCCAGATTTGTCCATGTACGTATATGTTATGAGTATGTGTCTCTCTTGAGCCTCCTACGGCCCTCCATGTTGCCACACTGTGCAAAATGGATCTAATAAACTTACAACATCAAAATTATATATTACAATATATTTATACATACAATATATACAATAGATATTACAAACTGTGTGACGATAACACTTACTGAATTACAGGCTACACAAGACAATTATGTCACCAGCGTGCGCCGCATCAACTGTCTACACCGCATAGAAAAAAAACCAATGAAACTAAACAAGAACCGAGTCCTTGCAATAGTGGCATTTATGTGTGTGGAAAAAAAAAGAGAAAAAAGTGGACGCCGTCATGGGTTTGTTTGGATTTAACTGGTGTTGCGTTTATCACATCAATAATTTCTATTGATTGGTTGGTAGACGTGGGTCGCAGCAGCTGACACAATTGTGAGATGGGCCTCCTAAATTTTTGACATTGTTAGAAATTTGTCCCAGTGTATCGTTGGTCACATGACCAGGACAACGGGCATCTGTGAACCACTCTCAGTTTATGACGCAGGACCACCTTTCGGAGCCATGACCAAAGATATCGCCACATATAGTCTGGGACAGCCCAAATCACACAGTGTATACCGGGCTTTGCAGTTTCTTACTGTATCAGAGCCAAGAAGGACAAATTAAAATAGAAACTTCCAAATACCAACTAATAAATCAACTATGATAAATAGAGTTATAATAAAGTGCGTATTTTCTTAATAATTGTATTTCCTACTATTTACATGCGTTGGCCTCATGGGATGTGTAAGGAACTGTTGTCATTATGTGGGCCTGTGAAACCCTTTCAGACATTGTATTTGATATTGGGCTATCCAAATAAACTTGACTTCATTTCTATTTTACACTATTTATGACATTAGAGTTTGGTGCATTAATAATGTCATTGTCTTTAATGCTCCGACGTCTTTGTTGTGCTGTTATTTTGGGTTGTGCTGTGAAATTCAGGATCCTGCATTATTTATGCATCTGCATTATCTTTAGGTTTTTAAGTAAAATGTTTCCAATTTCCCAAACAATCAATGACTCTGGTTGCTCTGCCCCTCATCCATAAAGCCTTTGCTTAACGTCTGGCATGACATGCCAAGTAAGGTATATGGTGAATTATCGCTGATAACTGGGCTGGAGTTTGGGTTCATGTTGCCACATAATCACAACCACAACCATCATTATACTGAGGGCATCTCTGTAAAATACTTCATCAGACCGTTAAGCCTTTCAGCAATTACTTACTCTGTCACATATGCAAGTACAACAACACCCAGCACAAAATTAAACCTGTGACATCCGTGTCCGGTCAAAGACACTAAATGTCATCTTTGGTCACACAAATTAATCTTAGGTACCCAATAAACACTGCACAAAAACATGAGACAAGGTAAAGGTAACATGGCAGCAAATATCTACATATTAATGAAGAATTCAATTGATAGCATTAACTAGATAAATGTTACTCAACATGTTTTTATTTTATGTTATGTAATCTAGAGCAACATCAGCATAACAAACATGCTGACCAAGATTAAAATTAAAAAGAAGGTTTTTAATTTCCACTTCTCCGTGAGGCTGTAGGGAAGCTGCTGTGGAAGAGTATCTGGTGAAATGTTTAGGCACTGTGGTTTAAAACACACACTGTGCTGTTTCTTGCTCTACTGGACTGGACTGCTGCCAGTAAGGTCAAACTGGGTCCAGACTGAAGACAAACGGATGTGTCAAACAGTTTAACTTGGCTACCACAGATGGCAAAATCCTCTCTCATTACAACTAAACTGTCTATCCTTACACACCCAAAACTCCAAAGACATATACAGTACACGCATATGTCATAAATAGATATACTCTAGGGAAGCTCCATTCCACAAATGCACATTTCTGCATGCGACTATGTTCGGCGCACATACATTCATTAATCTTTCATGATACTTTCTGAAACAGGCAGTGTTGAATTATTCAGCATACTTGGTACAGTACCTTTGCTCTAATGAAGGAGTGTCATGATAACATCTTAATAAAGCTCTCTGTTGTCACAGTTAAGGCAGCCACACACGGAAATATGAGCGCTTCTAGGACAACAATACCTTGAATATGAGCACTTCAAGGACAAGCAGATAGTGGTAGATGGCTGATAATGACAACACAACAAAATACGCATCACTTGCACATGTAGTGCATGGGAAAAACTACCTCTACAAGCAGCACATCAGCTTACCGAAACCAGTACCAATAATGAAAGCTGAAACTGCCATAAAGTCACATGTGCAATTCTGACCTCTCCTCTGCATGGGAGCACTACTCTACTGCTGTGTGTAGTAACCACCCTGTTCAGTAGGTCAGTGTGACACAGGCGTAACACTAGCTCTCACAATCGTCCTAAACGTGCCCACCTGATTTCTGACTCCTGCTGGGAAAGAATCAAAAGTCAGCAAGATGTCAGCCAGGGGGCACTATTAATAACTGGTATGTATGTTTGACCTTAACGGTACGATCAAAACTTGGAATGTATATGTGTATGAGCATGCCTTCTTGGGTGTACCTTTGTGCTGTGTTCAGCCATGATGTGGTAGTTGAGGCCAGCCTTGGACCTGAACTGTTTGTGGCACTGCTGGCACTTCAGGGCATCCTGGAGCTGCAGGGGTTGACGCCCAAACAGAGGATCAAATAACATTTCTATGAAAAGAAAACAACTAGGAGCCCATTACTGCTACCTTTACTCTTTATTGTCTCTATCAATATAGCAATATTTCATCTGTAACCTAATAGTCTGTGATATTAGTGGGCAATTCTGGTCAAAATGCATTTATCATTGTGATTTTATGAAGGACAATGGAGATATCGAATAACTTTGGGAACCAGCAAAAGCCAATTTAATACACAGTGTTCCTTTTTGTAGATAGTAGCCTCGCCTCAGTATTGATTTGGAGGCAGAGGTGGCTTGATGGTGAGTGACCCAGTGGTAATGTGCTGATTCTGTCATTGCTTAATGGCAGACTGTCACTTTAATAGAGTCACATGGACCACTGGGCCAAGGAGCCATTAAGGTGGCTGTAGAAAGACTCCCAGAGGACCTAGAGGCCACTGTGCTGCTCAAGAGGTTGGATTGTCCATTTCTGCGCATCATTCCTAACTCCTTTATTACTAATATTGAACACAATTGAGTGTGATGTAAACAAACCACAGAGGTACACAGTATCTGTCCCCTTTCAATTTGGAGCAGATGAAATAAGGGAGATCACTTGAGGAAACTGGTTGAGGCTACTGTACTAAGATACGTTTGATATTATTTCTAGAGCCTTGTGATCAATAACTTTACCGCAACGCTCGGCAAAACTGGGTCCCTAGGAAAGGGAGACTAATATCACTGGACTCTTGCTGTTGTAATGCAATGTGGAAATAAGAGCTCTGGGCTCAATGACAGGACTAAATAATGATTACATAAAAATTGTTGTTAATATGTAAACTGGTTTGATTTGGCATCTACTGAGACATTATGCAGGTAAAATGGCCTTAGTCTTGAACCTGCTGTAAAAATCCATTCAGATGAAAACAACTGCCACATTGCTTGGTGTCGTATACTACACATTAATGTAAATTTCACACACAGCGTACATCCAAATAGTGGTCAGATCAGTTTTCATTCTTCCCAATAGTTTGAGTAAGCACAAATCAAAACCACTTGTGCCACTCTAGGGCAGTGGAACATGTGGTAAATAGTTTGGGGGAGTGCAAACATGCTTATGGTGGTTTTGGAATTCAACAGTGAGCTTCTAATGCAGTGCTGACTGTAAAAAAAAAAAAAAAAGCAAAGCGTCAAAGATTAATACGTGGTAAAAGGCCTAAGGACTGAAACCAAAAACAGCAAAGGCATCCGACCGTTTTTTTAGTTTGACTATTTGACTTCAAACTTAGGGTTCATTTAAGCGAGCTATGCGCAAAGTCTGGCACACGACTGCACCTTTGGGGCTTGGCAAGTCCATTTTGCTATTTAAGCAGCGCATATTCTCAGCGCAAAGTGAGCACAGGGCGCAAAGGGGTAGGATTAAGGCTCCTAATTAGTCATGGGCCAAACATAATTTGAACCAATCAGAGCATCACCTGCCATTCCCTTTAAGGGCCAAGTGTGCCTGGACATGGTTCATTGTGATTTAGACAGCGAACCACTTCTTGGCACGACAGAGCAGACAGATTTGAAACAGATTTGCTTGTTCGCGAGGTGAAAGCGCGTCATCTACGGGAGCAGCTCTCAACCACCAAGGAATAGGAGATTTTATTGGACTTTTTATTAGCTGTAAACCACAGAGGTCAGTCAACAAATGAATACTGCACGATACACAAACATGTCATTGTTTTTATTTTTAATTTGTGAAGCGTAAAGTCATATCTACAAAAATACGGAGCGATTTGCATCCACTTTAAGGACATTTCACACTAAGTACAAATTTCTGTGTGGATTATTTGCACAGAATTTGTATAAATTGATTTTGTGCCTTTTAATGGAAGCGGCAAGAAAAAACTCCTTGACCATTTTGTCGCTTTGTGGGATTTTGTGTATTTGCTATTCCCACAATTTACGGGGTACGATAGCAATGAGACTTGCGCTGACACTTTTCAACGTCTTGTGCCCTGTGTACGAGATGGGGATTAATTTTAAGACTGCATGATTCAAATTTTCATCACTCATGGTACTTTAGCACTAATTAGTAGAATGTAATATATGTCATATATAAAATGTGCTTATACTTAACAAGGATGTCTTGAGAAGGTGTTAACTGGTTTACTAATCTGATAGACAGATCTGTTGTCCTCTGACCTTCTGGCAGATCTCCATGTGTTTCTTGAGGCCATGGACTGTCTTCCTTGTGACAATGGAGCAAGTAGGACACACAACTTCACCTCGCTCTGTGATGGATCTTTGCCATTGGGTATCAACCACAGGACCTTAGAGATAAGGGAAAATTAGTTTGTCAGTCAATCAGTTTCAATAAGTGCTACAATTTGCGACTGAATATGGCAATTTGTGTTGCATAATTTTCCGATTTGCTCATTCTATAATACAAAGAATCCAGCCCTAGGCAAGATTTTATCCATAAACTTGATGACTGCATGGATCATTTGAAATTCATTCAAATATCGACACCCCTAACGCTCAAGAGTTTAGTCAGTAGTGCCATTAATGTATCCACCGGTCCATCAAAGAAGTAATCAACAATGTTGTGTAATTATGGCTGCTTATCACACCTCTTTACTTTACTTTAAAGACAAAGTACATTATTTCCATAGGACTATGTAATGAAAGCTCCAATAATAGATTGGAAAAATTATCATTATGTTCCTGATACCAAAAAAAAACAAGCCCAGCCTTTGCGTAACAGAGTTTTTTTTAAAAAGCTTTTTTAAAGAGAGGCTCAAATTTAGCCAATAATGTACAATTTTTCAGGGTAAATAAATGGATTTTTGTTGTGTTTCTGTCTGTTCACCTGTGCTGGTTGTGGCTGGATCCTTCTTGGAGGACTGATTTTGATTTGGCCTCCGCTGTGGCTCCTCACTAAACCCACTCCCCTCTGGTCTCTTCACACGGCCCGCCTTCAGCTTCTCCTCCACCTTAGTCATACCTTAGTCACACACACACACACACAGAGAGAGAGACAGAGAGGAGTGAGAGATGATAGTAATGAATACACACTATTGAAGTTATTCAAGGTAAACTGAGACACAGGTAGAGAGGGACACGTAGAGGACAATGCTGAACAAGAGAAATGCTAAAAAAGTGAAAGCGGACACTGGGTATGAAGTAGAAAAACCATGTGGAGTGGATAAATAAAGAAAGAGAGAGGTATAAAGAATCAGTGACTGCAAGAAAGAGAGAGAGAGCATTCTGTGGATGAAATGTTGCAAGTGAATGTAGGTAGTAGGCACTGTGTGAGTAATATGACTCACATTTTCAGCACATGAATGACAGAACAAAAGGTATAGACAGGAAAAGAGAGAGAGAGAGAGAGAGAGAGAGAGGGAGAGAGAGAGAGAGAAAGAGTGAGAAAGACTGAGAAAGCTGTATGTGCGTGTCTATGCAACGTGTGCTGGGTGTTTGAGTCGCTGATTCATTTCGCCGGATATGAAACACCTATTTAGTAGCCAGACTAACACAGTTAAAAGCCAGGACCACTGATCAGCAGCAGTGGGCATTCACACACATTCAATAGCCAATAAAACAACACAATGAAGTAATGTTTTACTGACCAGTACCCCCCCAACCATATTATCCAGAAGTGATACATTTATCCTTGCAAGGTTTCCATTATTCTGTAAATCATCCTTGGAAACTGAGGCATGCTGTTTTGTCAGCGTTCAATGATGGATCAGGCAGCATGTAATGGCGTTCTCCTCTTCATTACTCCATATATCCACTTATTCATATCAGACGCAATAGAGATTACAAGGTTGTTTCATTCTGATGGATGAATTCTAAGAGGAAAATATGGTTTGCTGTCAACAAAGTGTGAGCAGAGGAGAAAAAAACATCTACCTTTCAGTCCAAAAGTTCCAGAGATAGAGGGCTGCTCTCCAGTGAATTTCTTAGGGGTTTTCTGCTTCCGTCCTGGCTCAAGAGGAAAACACAGGCAAGAGAATGGTCAAACACAAACATTACCAGCGTATAACGAGACTATGTGCTCCACAAAATATGCTATAATCTTACTGTGCCTCATTCGCTCTGGGTCTTCGTCAGGGAATGAAGGAGGAAGACTGCCCCCCTCACTTTCACTTCCTCCAGCATCTGACGACGTACTCTGGGACTGCTGTGACAGTGGCTGTATGGGACTGGACTGGTGGATTTGCTGTGGAGGTTGACTGTGACTGTGCTGTTTCCTCTCACTCTTTTGGTGGGCCAGCTCCCCGTTCTGAGAGGGCGTGGACATCTCATGGATCTTTTTCACTTTGAAGAACACCGGGGATGGGGGACTATTCTCCATAGGCCTGAATTCATATACCGAGGGAGTTCAGTTTGGAACAGTCAGCATTATGACTTTACCAACACCACTGTAAAGGTCAATATGAGTGTGAACATGAGCTCTAAATCTCAGGTCACCTTTTCTTGGTGTTGTACTTGACAAGTGTCTTTTGTAGCTTGGGCTGCGCATCCTTGGGTTCCACACCAACTCTGTCTGGGTGGTTCCACAGTTTGTGCTTCTGCAGGCGCACCTTTGTGGCAAACACGGCCTCGCAGTACGGGCAGCCATGACTCAGCTTCTCAGTTAAAGTGGCCTGACCAAAACACCCACAGAAGAGGACAGTTAGGGTTAATTCCCCACATCATATCAGATAAGAGTGTTCAATCATTCTGTCCTGTAACTAACAGCTCACTTATGGTCAATAGCATGTAAACATTATGGGTGTAAGCACTGGAAATTCTCTGAAAATATACAAACTCTGGCTTTAGCTTAATTTAACTACCATAATCATTTGAAGGGCTCTGTCTGATACTCTAATCTAAAGCGTGCAGGTTCAAGAGAAGGAGAGTATGGGAGAGTACAGGTTAGCGACTCACCCCCTGGCAGCGCTGATAGTGGTACTTGACGCCATAAATGCTGGGAAATTCTAACCAGCAGCCTGAACACGGACACTTAACCCTGGAGCGACGTTTAAATTCTTCCTTCCATTGCACTATCATATGGGCCTGGTCAGGAATGAAGGAGTCGAATACATGCACATAAGACCACTATACTATAGCACAGTTTGTATATTCAAATAGTGCTGCCTAGACTATGCAGCAAAATGCACTTTAACAAAGAGCTACTCACTGGGATGCTCCTCAATTCTTGCACTTCTGCTTTTGGGCGGCCTTTTCTTTTCCCCTCCACTGGCTCATCACATACTGGACCTGGCAAAACCACAAAAACCTTCAGTACATCATAGCCTTCAAGAGGTTTGTTAGCTAGGAGTGAAACAACAACAGCAGAATTTGAAACTACTATGCAGGAAACATTTCAAGGTGCTGCACAAGTAACAGTGGAGTCACTTTATGTCTCTGGGACCCTATAGGTCAGAGTAACAGAAAGGGAATGGGGAGAGTGAGAGAGAGTGAAAGAGAGAGCAGAGTAGGTAAAGGCCTTCTGCTGAGCCAAGTAGATCAGCTATAAACTGTGAGTGCCAGTGTGAACCTCTGACACAGCACACAGCAGACAGACAGCCTCAGCTCTCACTCTCTCCATCCTCTCTCCATCTTTCATACTTCCACTTTAACCTTTTCTCATCCATCTCATTCTCATCTCAAGCTTTCTCACATTCGCTCTCTTTCCTTCCAAACATCATTCTCGAGCTTTCCCCACATGAACTTCAGAGAACAGGCAGTCTGCCGGCTTGTTACCGCTCTCTTCTCTGCTACAATTAAACCTCTGCACTACCAGCCCTTCACTACTGCATCTGAGGGTGGAAAATGGAACGAGGGAAGGAGGACTGTGTGCTTTGCCAGGGTGAGAGGGAGGGAGCAAGAAAGGGAGGGGATGAAAGGAGAGGATTGCAGAGGCGGTCAGCTTCTTCCTCTGACCAGGCAGAAAAGTGAACGGTTCTGCTGAGGCTCTCCAGAAGGATATACCTTCCACTGGACTCTCTCTGTGTGATCAGGCACAGGAGCTGTGAGAAACTTTAAGTCATTTGATGTAAAAAGAAAAAAAGTGGAGATGACATTCCTTTGTTGTGAGTCGAAAAGCAGCAGGGGTCTTGAACAGACTTCAAATCCATATGACTTGCTTGTGTTTAAGAACATGGCATCGTGGAAAAGCAGTGAAATGATGAACACATGCCCACGGTAATCTATGTGTGGTGCATCAAAAACTGAAACGGAGCACTCTGTGTGCTTGGCAGGATTATCAAAAGGTTAGAGGATTTTTCATCATATAAATGAACTGATTTCATCACATTATTATACAAGCGAGAAAGAGCTCATGTTAGCAAATGGATTTTATCTAACCCTCGAAACGAGACAGCTTTACTGAAAACATATAACCTACTTTCCTTCTGGTTTTACATTACACTCTGTCACATTTCTTGTTTTCGCCTTATTCACTCACATGTGCACGCAAAATTAGTGTTGACAAATTATTTGTCATCTTTTACTTCGGAAATATGGTACACGTAAAAAATAAGGCAAAGCTGAATAAAATTGAATGAGAAGTACCACAGTGTTGCCGGCTGTGTTTGAAATAGTCCATGACACGAGGTGTAAACACACACATACACACAAACACTAAGTGCAAAACCATTACCACTGTGTGTGTGTGAGTGTGATGTGTATGCATGTATATGAGTGTATTAATATTCTCTAGGCAACGTAGTATTTCTCTATTAGCTGTCTGTGTAGCAGCTGGAGAGGTGATGCAGTTGGCAGTGCAGCTCCTGTGCTGAGGAGGAAATTGAGCATGCATTCTAATTCCTGTCTTAGAAAATAAAGGTCTCCTAAAAGAAAGGCATAATTAATGAATTCTGCTCCTGGGAAAGATACGTGCTTGTTGCTATGGGAATAAGATCCACTTGTCTTAGTTACCACTATCGAGAGGGCTTTTTTCAGCTAACAGAACAATTAGGCCCACATACAGTTGTCTACAATACAAACAGGCATGTAAACACACACAAGCTAAGACAGTATAGGTGCACATATGAACATCAAACTTAACAGCATAGCACATGGTGTAATCGACACTAAAACATCCAAAGGTAGACTTTGCACACTTGTGTTTTGCTTTGCTTTGAATGCTTAAATATGGGCAACACGCCGTGTGCAGCAATTGGAGCCATTGTCTCTTTATGAAACAAAGCAGAGCCATTGTGTCAAATCTAAATGCACAGGCCACAGGGACACAACAGCTGTTCAACTAATGTCCGAGACTGCCTCCCAGCTGTCTGCAACTGTTGCTTCACACACTGATTGGAAAAGAGAAGAGAAGAGACGAGAAGAGAAGAGAAGAAAACAGTTGAGAAGAGAGGAGAGAAGAGGAGAGGAGAGGACCCGGTAGCACTGGCAGCTGCCTGATGATCTCAAATAACCTCTAAGCTCTCCTAGCGACGCTTGCAACTGCTCCCCTAGAGTGTAAGGGTGCACAAATTATACACACACACACACACACACACTTGTTAGAACAGAGAACAGTCATTTGTTTCCCTCGACAAACGATCACACAGAAGCCTTTGTCTCAGTCTGCATAATGTGGTTAGGACATAGTTTAGAAAGAAAGACAACAGACAAATACAAACACTCACCACTGACACAACTTCATGGTAAAAAGACAATCGTTTTGTGTTAGCTATCTTGCAGTGTCTCAAACTGCTGGACTTCACTATCATCTATTTTACACTTTTTGCTTTATAGAATGAACATAGCCCTTCAATTTACATTTATTTTCCTTTGGTGGCATGGCAGCACCTTGCCACACAGACGTGCAAAACCCTCCCAATATATCCTAGTTCCCCACATTCTATTCAATTATAATCCTACTTCCTCTCTCATAGCCCTAAAACACACACATAGATCTACATGATATACGCACCTCTCTTTGAAGATGTTCCCATAATACCTCGCCAGCCAGGCCTGACTTCAGACAGTGAGTAAAAGAGAAAAGAGGAACAGCAGTGGAACACTCAATACCCAGACACTGAAGAAAAACCAGACACTCACTGACTGAGGCTGGTTCTCACTCACCCCAAAACCCTTTGTCTTTCCTCTTTCTCTCTCTCATTCCTTGTCCTGATCTATCTTTCCCACGTTCACTCTCTTTTTCTTTGCATGTGTACCTAAGCTTTGAGATACTAAACCTGATCTGATAATTAGAAAAGGAAAAACAATGTTGTTTATCCCTCAGCATGTGCATAGCAATAAAAGGAGGTCACAGGTAGACATGGCTGTTTTAGGTGGAATGAGCCATGGTAGACACCCACAGCTGTAATCTAACTATGAACCTACTGTTGGGCACCGCTATCGTCATTTATTTTTCATTTGACATATATTGGTTGGCATATAGTATTATGCTTTAGTAGTATAGTATATAGTATTATATAGTATAGTAGTATATAGTATATAGTATACTATATATGTATATGTTATAGTCAAAGAAGTATTGCAATTCTGCACGTCTGATTTTTTTTTTCATTTTGCTGAAATTTGCTTCAAAATGTTAATTGACATAGTAATCTCTACAAACATTTGGCATGTTTTAGTTCTGTCACACAACATTTACAGGTGAGTCTTTAATATATGTGAGTAAATGTTTTTGAGTTTCACTGAACTATTACTATTAGCAAACTAAATGTGCAAAACTCTTTGAATTTTTGGTTGCTTTTTGCATCATCATTACAGCATTTACTGTTACTATATTGAAAAAACCTGGGGGAGTCAAATCGACCTCACATCGACCATTCTGATTGCTATATTATCTCTAACGACGTTCAGCCATGAATTAAAAAACAAAAAACAAACCCATATCGGTCTAGCATTAGTAGACTGGAACACTAAATTATACATATATACAGTAGATGGTCTTTCAGGTGTCCACAGGAATATATTGACTACACCACAGGGCAAAATTCCCCACACAAATCGGTTGAAGAGTGTCAGATTGCCAGCTATGCTAAACCGCACTTAAACAGTCAAATCAACACAACAAGTCTGGCTGCTGAGGAACTGGCTGTATAATCTGGTGACTCACAATTCCTCAACAGCCTCTTCAGGCCTGCATTGATTTTACAGCCTTCCACATCAGCTGCATGCTTCATATTATTGGAAACCCAATCTCTTGCCTGATGCCCATTGGGCCTGTAGCCAACAGTGTGTTGGTGCCATCCAATCACAACAGCTTCGGATGACTGACCACATATGTGGCCAGTGAATTCTTGAGGGACAGGACTGACTGGTGAATGTGAATCATACATTTTCTAAAATGTACTGAACACTCACTGAAAATGATACAATACAACAATTATGATAAACTAGTTTTTTGCACTATTTGTGGATACAGCATAAAATTAATTGTGAATGCAGGACAACATATATGTACTGTATGTAGGATCCAGACAGACTGTTTGCTGTCCCCTCCTTATGCATACCGTTTTACCAACACAATCTCCCTTTTCTCTTTCCTCCCTCTCATCTGCTATGTGTCTCGCCTGCCAAATAAAGGTGTGACAAACATGACGAAGGACTCTCCTCAAACTAGACGAAACATCAGGCAGAGAAAAGTACTAGGATTAAATTTCATCTCCAAAACACCAACCCCCCTCATCAATAGCTCTGTATTGATCCTGCCTTTTGGTATTTGCCACTTTGAGATACAGAGCATCAGCAGGTGAGAAGTAGAAAATCACAGAATCAATATGAGACACAGAGGAAGAGTGGAGAGGTACTGGGAGATTGGGGTGGGGGGTTGCTGAGTGGGTTGTAATGAGGAGTGGTGTGGGGCTAGAATGGATGGCAGTACGGACAGTGAGGTTGGAGGCCCAATGAATCATCACTGCTGATAACACTGCTTAATGAGTAAGAGATGAAGCAATATGGAGGAGAGAGGATGGAATGGAAAGCTGTGGCAGTGTGTGTACCAAATAAGAGGACGCATGAGGAGGGGAAAGTGTGGGAAAGCACTGTGACTGGATGGAGAGGAAGAGCAATGGATGTCTATTATGGTGTCTGTGGGTAGGAGATGAAGGTCCATGCTGTCAGACTAGTGCTATGTCACAGGAAAAGGCCCATGTTGACGCACATCATTCTAAAGAAGGACTCACTATGCAGATATAACCACTCAAACCACCTCCCCCACCCATTTACTGACACAGAGAACCAGCCACTACCGCAGTGCCTTCCTCCCTGTACACATGGGGGGCCAGTTGGACAGATAATCAGTGTGTCTTGGAAGCAGGTAGGGAACTGCAACACTCATTCACTGTGGGAGAAAGAGGAGTGGATGCCGACACACACAGACCTAGACTCCGCAAATTTAAGCTCATAGTAGTGTATACAGAGAGGAAGGTAATCATGGCTTTTGCAGATTTGCATTAAAGTGTCCACATACTTTAATTGTAGGTTGCGCAATGACTCGCTGAACTCAAATAAATTGTGTGTACTTACATTATATACATACCAACCCACTGTGTTGCTTACACTGTTGGTTGCATGAAATAATAAGGGGGGAAAAATAACACTTAAGGACCACATCCTGTCTTGCAGGTTGACTGGTGTGACAGGGTGACAGCTCGACAGCTCAACGGCAACACTTACACTTTAAGAAGGCACACAAACCTAATTCACACTTGGTCTCAATGTAGAAAAGCGTCACAGAATGTAAGAAAACCATTGGAAAAGACCCGGTCCAGACAGATTTCATTGGTGCTAAATTACAAGAACAGGATATTTATACGAGTTGTGATAATACAGCAGGGGATAACAGACTAGTTTTCAAGGGCACAGAATCAAAAGAGAAATGGTGTGTGAGGGTTAGATAATGTGGTACCTGAGTGTTTATACAACGGACACAGCCTGCACACTAAAAGACCTCCACGGGGAGCCCTAGATATTGATGCTTTTGTTTGCCCAAACCGAGGCTTACATTCTCCCTGGGACAGACAAGCCAGCTCTAGGCTAATTATGATTAGCATTGTAGTATTTCTCCTCATCATTAGCTATTGAAAGCTCAAGGAGGAATATTCTAAAGACGGCAAATTTGAGAGGAGGGAACTAGAGAGTAACAAAGGATCAAAAAGTACAACAAAGTCCATACATTCCTTTACAACTTCAGCCCTAAGTATAATACACCTGTGTTAAGAGTTCAACACACACACAAAAGGTCACTGTAATAAAACACTTCTCTGGAATTAAAATGCATAATATATTTCCTGCTGTTGGGCCATATGTTCCAGAGACCAAACATTTCCCTTAAAAGGAAGCTTTATGTTCTTAGAGAATCTTCAAACCTCATAATCACATTATACTCGGCCCACTGGCAATGTTACCAACTCTCTAAAGGCTAGGGAAACCCCTGGTTATATTCCAAAAAGTAAAAACTTTCAAGCCAAACAAGACAAATCTTCAACTACTACATGGAATGCAGATTCTTATCCTCTGCACTCAAGTTATGCTGGAACAGTTTCCTTTGGAAAAACTTTTTAGAATACAGATTCTTCTTTTTAGAGAGTGTCTACGATAATGAGACAAAAAGACCTACTCTAGAGAATGAGAAAGAGAAACGGAAGAGTCTAAAGTTACCACAAAAAGTCCCGTAAAAACCAACCGACCAAGCCAACTCCTCCCTAACTGACACAATCTCACCTGCATTACTCATTAGTGAGTCTCAGCGTGGTGTGTTTCTCTGCTCTCTACTTCCATTATGGCCTTGGGTCTTAAGACACCAAAGGCAGAGGTTACTATCAACTTACCACCCTTGTTCAAGGTCGGTTGATTAATATATTTTTATAACCTCATTCAAATGTTTTGGGCTATGCTACAAGAAAAATACAATGGCTGGCAGAGTGTGAGTCTGTGCAGGACTGTCGACCAGTAGATAATCGTAAATTGAAGCAGAAATGAAAAGAAGTACTTTAATAAATGGTTTAAAAAAAATTTCCACGCACGCCTGCACTGTCAGTTCTGTCCTGGTGAATATGTATTAACTTTCCATCCACAAAAATAAAACCTAAAAATATGTAAGAAAGTAAACACACACAGCCGAGAGGACTAACAATCAAAATAGAAGGTAACGTGAAACACCTATGTCTAGTGTTGGTACTATGTGCAATCCATACTGAGAGCCAAAACAACTGGGTCATATTAGCACAGCCCCAGTTTTCCAAGTCTGTCTGAGTCTATTAACAAAGTCATAATGATCTGCCGGTTATTGGATTGAAATATAATTCCCTAGTCCGACTCTTTCCATCCAAAGTCTTCTATCTCCATCCAGATGGCTTAGGTTTTCACTCATGTCAGTACTTGGCACCGGTTGGTTGCTTGGTTTTCTCACTGTAATGCAGTCAGGGGAAAATGTTGTAGTTTCCAGGCCCTTCTGTGAGGAGAAGGGTAGGATTGCACTGGGGCTGTAGAATCAGTAAATCCTAACAAACCAGAACCCATTCAGAAAAGCAGCAGACTGTTCACTGTATGGCATGTCGACTGAATCTGACTTGACATGACTAAATTGACTTCTGGCAACTTTACACCACCATTTAGGACACAAACGTAGGTTACGAGACAATTTCAGCACATACATTGAACCAATGGAATGGGGGCAAATTTGGCAAGCACAATGAAACTCAGCGTCCACAAATACATATGGTTTTAACAGTAAAAAATAAAACTGCAATCACCGTGCAAATATTTGTGCAGCAAAATGTAGGCAAAAAAAGAGACACTGAACTGCTGCAACAAATGGAACAGATCTGAAGTTCTTAGATTGTCATAAACTGAATTATTTTGTAATAACTCATCATAATCAGATTGAAATGATCATAAATCTGTGCAGGAGTGCAGGAGTAGATGCGCAATTGTACATCAATTTACTCAAATCTGTTTGTCAATTTTATGTAAACGATCCACTAACAATCAATCTCTTCTTGCATGTCTTCCACTAATATTCTGATTAAGATGTGAATTGTGTACACGCGGTAATCAAGGTACTCTCAATACATACATAAATCTGAATGCAGTATCCAAATAAATATAATGTTTGCATAGATGTGAAAATAGCACTCTGTTTTCAACTAATGAAGTGTGGCAGCTAGTCACTCACCATGTTTGTTGTTGCTTTCAGGGCTTGGCATTGCTTTGACAGCCTCCTGGGGATGTCCATGTTTGGTGATCCGGCCCCTTGGCAGCCCTGACGAGGACAGCTTCCCAAGCCTGGGGCCACTTGGGCTCTCCATTCCTGTAGTGGAAGCGGAGTGGGGCAAACACACAGAAGACATAGATAGCTAAAGGCAACATGAGGATGCTTTGTGTCGCTCGTTAATCCTATTCTATTGCTTGTCATAACATTATTAGCAATGTCCACAGCATCAATATCCTCTCATTGTTACATTATGCAGTTTCTTCATGTGAGGCCCTTGTGCTATTGGACTGGAGGTTATTTGAGTTGAGGACCACACATCATCTGGAGTGGTAATGAGGGTGTGACCTTCCATGTTTCATTTCAAAATCAATATGCTCACTTATACTCCAAGTCCATGGTCTGGCCATTAGACAAAAGGTGAATCAAAGAGAGAAAATGTGGAAGTGTAAAGCCATTAACTTTGGCAGTCCTTCATTCTGTCTATATTTGGGATCAGGTCACATGGCCAACAGTGGAAATGCATTCTTCAAATCAAAGCTGATTTTCATCTCTTTGATTCCAAAGTTACAGAGCAGAATACACCTATCCATCCTCAGCTCTGTGCCTCCATTGACAGCAGGCCTATATATCAGCAATGCGCTCTGGGCACCAGCCCTCATACCCCAACAGCATGGGACGGTCTAATGAATGAAGCCTGACAATCGCTAATTATGCTAAGTGGGACTGATTACGATCCAACATGCTTTCTCTTAGCACACATTCATGTCACTCTTCTAATGAATTACAACAGCCCACAAAGGGTCACTCAGTGAAGGCCTCTCAGTATCTGTTTACACGCCACGCTATTCATCCCACACTGTGCAATGATGGCTCCTTCGTCACCATGATAGCGTGCTCACACTGTGTCTTATGTTGTTGTTAACAAATTTGAAATGAACAAAGCTTTGATTAAGTATGGAGAGGTATGGCGGAAAAGGCAATTTCATACAGTAAGGGAGACAAAAAGAAATTGAAACCACAAATTCCCAGATAAAATTTTCCATAAACCATTATAATTTAAATATTTTGGTATGGATACGATATTGCCAAGGCATAGACTAGTAATTATAAATTGTCTCTTAAATTAAATCACTTTCCTCCTCTGGCAGCTTTGTCCCAGAGGAGGAAAGAGTTAAGACGCGATGACATGTTGTGACCTACATGATGCTACAATTTCATTGGTTGTTATCTAGTAGGGCAGAAAGAGAGCAATCTTGCACAAGACTGATTGCTTATTCACAAAACACAAATAAGAGGAGAATTGTTGTTTTGTTTCAAATGTGAAATACAACTTTGGTGTTTCCTTCCAGTGGTGTTATGGTTATGGTCACCATGAAAAAGACTGTAGAAGTTAGCTTAGCTTCGCCAGGCCAGGTGCTGCCTTTGCATTTGCCACTTCACTGAATAATTAATTGAAAATGGATAATTGATTCATCTTGCTCAATTTTTTAAATCAAATTATCGATTATAAACGATTAAATGGTGACTGCCATAATTTTCATTTGCAATTAACAGAACTAAATAGGAACCTGTTTTCTCCCACACACGTCACAGACATGCAGTTTAAGTGAATCAGAGTGTCAAAAATTGCCTATTGCTGTGAATGAGAGTGTGATTGAGCTGTCTCTATGTATCTGCCTCACAACAGACTGGCGACCTGTCCAAGAGGTACCCTTCCTTTCACCTAATGACCGTTGGTACAGAATGTTAATTCTATATTCATAAACGGACGTATAATGTCAGTAAAATGCAAAATGTTATCACATTTAACATGATATGGATTAAAATAAGAAAAAATCATTTAGATTAGAAACTGCTTAACGTGTATATTTGGGTCAAGGGAGAACAGACTGATTCACAGATTAGATCAAATCAACAGATATGAGAAGAGATCTTAAGAGATGATTTGTTTAATATTCTTGATACTAATGTGCTAGGTATATGGCTAGTAATATTAAATATATACATTTTATGCAAAATGGAACTTTGGACTTTTATTGCAATGTCGTAATAAATCAATAACAGAGCAAGTAATGTAATACAATACATTTTTACCATGACCACGTTTGTGGGGCTTATAGTGCCCACTTTTTCATAGAATTTTTCTACATTTGTCTTACATAGTACTGAATACACATTGTAGATAACAGTTACTATATCTAGTTTCCTCTGTGTGTGTGTGCGTGTGTCAACTTTGACAAGGAGACAGTAAAAAGGTATATGATGAACCCTTTAAACTCTGGGCGATCCACCAGTCGCCTCGTCTATCTTCACTCGCTCAGATTTTGTAGGCAAACATTGTGTGAAAGCACATAGCTTTGTTCTAATTTGTAGTACATTCCTGAAGTTTGTAAATACAGTGTACCACATGTCACAGTGGATTTAAGGTCAATGCAACCAAAAATGTCCATGCAGCTTGAGTAAAGGGGATTTAAGGGTTATCAAAGATGACAATGGTCTTAAAAGGTAAAGAATTCTATCATATGTTTGAAGAGATTTATTCGCAGACATTTTCTGGTAATTTAAGGTTTTTAAGCAGCCTTCGTGCACGGTTAGTGTCATTAATGTTTTAATGTGAACACATTTTTTTTATCCTCGAAGACTCAATTAGAGCTACTGAATGCACCGTGTTTAAGAGGTTCGTGCTCCTGGGGGGCCACACCTACCTGGACTGGAGGGCAGTCACCCCTCACTCGGGGCCGGGTGGCCCCGGGTCACCCACGTGTGTGTCGGGTGGGTGTCAGCAGACAGGCACCTTAGTGGGCGTTCTTCCACGAATGTTATGTTACATGGCAGTCACACCTGCTGTGCGTCAAAGAGCG
>OMNV01009191.1:54175-81158 GCA_900303265.1 Brotula barbata | reverse complement strand
TCCACGGGTACTTTTCAGCAAGCATTTTCCTAGAACCCAGGGATGACATCACTGTTTGCCTTCTGATTGCCATAGTAACGCACAGGCACCGAGGTGATGCAAGAGGGAAAAGCCAGGCCGGTTACAATGTGGCAGGGAAATGTGTAATGCAAAGCTGGAGGGAAATGATGACGCAGAAAAGGCTAACTGATAAAAGGTGGCGTTGCCTGCCACACCAGGCCGACTGTGTTCTCCAGAAACGACAGATTCACCCAAAAATAACAATCCGAGCTGATAAAGGGGGCAACATCACAAGGCTAAAGCACCATGAGTGTGATATAGCAAACCAAACCCATTTGATAAAAAAAATATTTGGTGATGTGCTGAGGCGTCTGCTGCCACACAAGAACAATATTCTTAAAACAAACAGCACTGATTATGGTGCCACAATTGAAATTCCACGCACTTCCATTGCACTGGTGACAGAAATCACAGCGTGCATAGCATAGATTTTATGTGATATAAAGCCAAAACAATTTGGGATTTGGGTGATTCGACCTTTTTAAAAGGTATACATATAAATATATAAAACAGTGTAATGCTATAATAATGCTATCACCCAATGTCATTATGTTATAACACCAGTGGATAAATATCAAAGAAGTCAAAAGAAAACAGTTATGAAGTCCTGAAATCTATGCGGATCAGTTGGAAGACGGTTTGTACTTTCTTTTCTGAATCTATGATCACAAGCATTGGAGTCAGATCATTTGCCTGATTTGTGTGCGTATGTGTGGGAAAGAGGTCTAGAGCGATAGAGAAGGATAAAGACGCATGAGAGGAAGCAGAGATGAGTAGAGATTACCAAACAAGGCCAAATCCCGGAGCCAAAAAACCCGACCACCCAGAGTTTGCACGCATAATCCCAACCCAAAGAAACCATTGAATGAGATTGCTTAAGAACCCAGCACAGGGATGAAGCGCGTCAAGCTTTCATTTTATACGTGGTGATAAATAACGTCTTATAATGCCTGTGATTGTTGTTGTGGTACAGTGCAAGAGATTAGACGAGCAGAATAACAATGCTGCCAGTTGCTCAGGGCCAAATGAGATGTGTCTCTACAATTTTCATTCATCAGAGTGAAACACTTGTTTGTTTTATGATTCAGATACAGATCAAATACACGCAGACATAATGAGGGCTTTGGACAAAGGAAAGGAAATGTGGAGACACATCAGTGTTACAGCAGAGAGACACAAGGGATTACAGTCTCCATTAACCGTCAATCAGTGATGGATTAAGTCACTCAAAGTTTTAGTTAGTTACAGTCCTATAGTTGCTTATGTTAATTTTTACATTACTACTAATAACTGTACTCTCAAACTTTATTTAAGGTCTCTCTAATCTGTCTTTCTGGGTCTCAGCAGAATGTCTCAAAAAGTAACAGTTAGATTTTCACTTTCATTTTGACATTTTGTAGGTTGATGATACAGACTTGGCTCAAAAGGGAGATTATGAGGTATAAATTCAGATCAGGATTAAGAGACAATATAAAAAAAACAAAAACTCCACAACAAACAAAACCCAGCCATATGTTGAATCGATAGGTGCACAGACGGAGATATTGATTTTGATTATAAATTATCCTTGGGCAAGGGAAACATCGTGATGTCACAAATAAGGGTAGAAACATGCATATGGCACATATGTGTAGATAGGATGATGCTGACAATATATGGATATTAATCTGGAAGAACCACAAAGCTCCTCTGCATTCTAAATATTTTGTTTACCTGATTTAAATGCTTTATTTGGGCAAAAAGGTGTAATTAGAGGACTATTTGGTCTAGCTGCTGTATATATGATTGACTAAAAATTCATAAAGACAAACCTTGGTGATTTACTTTTCATATAAACAGCCTTATTTGCTCTGTTGACTTGTTGCTGCTTAATGGGGCTGTTTGGTGACTCGACTCGACTGTTGCGGGTTGTAAACTTTACTGTGTCACCCCTGACCCTGAGACAGACAGAGAGGGGGTTGGAAAACAGGGAATGGGGAGCTGATGAAGATACTAGAGTGAGAAAGGGGATGGAGATACTAGAAGAAATAGAGAAGCAAAGGGACAAATCAAATATTTAGCGCCAGGGAAGAATGAAGAAGAAAGGCGGAGGAGTTCCCTGTTGACACGCTGGCAAACCGGAGCCCTGGGGGTTAACACTCCCTTCTTCTACTATTCCTATAACCCCAAACAGCAGGGCCAGGTGAGGGTCAGCGGACGGACGTGTCAGTCCACTACACACACCAAACACCCAAGGCCGTGTCAACAAAGACACACAAAAGAGATAACCAATTATGGGTCCGCAAGAGGTCACGGTAGCCCTCCTGAAATACAGAGAATAACATGTTAGTGTGTGTCAAAACACTGATTTCTTTGTGGATGGGGGAGGGGATTCTAAACTTTATAATAACAGCCATAAAGATGCTTTTCAATCAATGAGAGCTCCTATATTTATTACAATGCTACTAAATGCATATTCTGTTTCGTTTGTGTGTGATTTGTTGTGAAGTTTGAGACTACATGATGCAGAATTCTTTAAACACTGTGCATGTGTGTAAGAGAGAAAAAGAGAGAGAAAGTAAATAATGTTTTTGTATATATTTTCATATGTCTACTTAATTGTTTTTCCAGCATGTTTGTTTTTTTCTGTGTTTTTGATGATTTAATTGACACTTTACACAGAGTTAATAAATCGCAAGAGACACACAGAAGAGAGAGAGAGAGAAATTTTCATAACAGGAATCACCAGAAATAGCTCATCCATGGTTCAAGGGTCCAGCCCTATAAGACTGATTAGAAATAGAAAAGGAGAGGGACTGAGGGAGAGAGAGAGAGAGAGAGCGAGGGAGAGAGCCTCCATACATACAATGGCGTGGAGGAAGTGGAGGGAGACATGGGCCTGGACCAGCACACACACACAAACACATACAAACAAAGGAAGTGTGAAGCAGACAGTGGACCAAATGCCTTGACGACACCCTCTCCGGGCTTTGATGGACTGACCATGATCACAATAGAGGCAGGAGGCTGACACACACACGCACAGTCTCACACACACAAACAATGGACTGGAGTTGTCCCACTATACATTTTCTGTTCAGAGCCAAACACGATCACTTGGTGTCGGATTCTTGATACTGGATCAGTTTATGCTTGAAGGGTCACGTGTCCACCGCAGCAAATGAGGAGTATGAAGAAGGCAGGTGGACGAACTGAAAAGAATCTAAACACTGATGACATTGTTTGTATCTTGAATGACTTGATCCATAGTAATGAACTGAATCACACACTGTTTTTAAGGGTTAATACAGATGTTATGAGCTGTATTTGTTCAGCTGGACATGGTAGCTCCTGTTTTCCGACATGAGTCACTCACAGCCACATATACACTTAAAGCCTCATTTCTCTTTTACAATGTGATAAAAATGTCAGAAACCCAATTATGCAGCACTGCACGTGGAAGGAAACGACACTGTGTTTCTCCTGTGAGTCTCCATAATGAAGCAGCACCTTACACGTGGTTACTCAAAACCTACAGATTTATGATCTCCTGTTAGATTGCAGCTCTGAAGAGTTCTGGCGTTCCAGATACTCAATCCTTTTACATACATCTTAGATTATAATATATTTAATGTACAAGACTTTTTTTTAAAATTCTTTCAATCGTTACGTTAACTATGTAATTTATGGACAGACTCCAGTCCACTAGGTGGCAGAAATTCAAATTATGAGTGCATGTTCAGCTGTCTCTCAAACAAACAAGAAGCTGAATTCCTGGCTGTTTTTCAGCTAATTTTGGAATATGTTGTTTGTATTTTACTGTCAATTTATTTTAGATATTGATAGAATGGACGTAGAGGAAAGAATCGAAGTGAAGAGCCATGGTTTGCTGCGCGCACTGGACCTTGTGACCATGACTTGCAGTAGAGGCTTTCAGGTGACAGGCTAAATGCTAATGCTAGCCCCAATGGACCTGGACACTATCGACCAGATACTGCCGTGTGTTTACATCAACAAAGCATGGTGTCAGGATGATGGGCTAATCTTCAAACACTGCTCATCCCTAAAGGGATTTATGGTCATGAAGTGCTGACCGTTCTACCAACAAAGGGAATCTGTGTCACTGTGGCCTTTGAATTTTGCTAATGCTAAATGAGCAACAAACAGCTCAGCCGTGTGGTTTTCTTCAAGATTATTTTTTCTGCTTTTTGAAACTAGCGGCCAATTTCAACCATGCCACCCTGTGAGCTTTACAATCAGAGGAAACATACATTAACATTTTGCTTTAGTCACAGGATTAGCAAAAAATCCGAGTAGGGGGTGAATGCAAACGTACAAAATGTGTTTAAACAGCAGTTTTCTATTTAGCTGCGCACTGTTGTTTCTACTTTTATAAATTGCAACAATGTGAATCTGAATCCTTAGTGCCCAGAAGCTGTTGAAAAGGTCTTTTTAAACCAATTGACTGTAAATGCTGTGCTTTGAGGAGCACTGACATTTTAAGGGAGTTAAAACACTGGTACCACGTAAAGCACTACCATATGTGGCCTCTGCTCAACCTTGGCTTTCAGACAAAGATGGAGAGGATTATTAGCCAGCACTAATGTGTAAATGCTAAAGCAAATAGTGCTTAAGTTATTGCATGTGTATACTTATGCACAAAAACAGATGAGTTGTATGTCAACTGTTAGATACCAGTGACATTTTAATACACATTCATCAAAATACGTTAAGACAAGAAAGTTAGGATATTTTTTCCATCTCTGTTCAGTCAGGTGTTCATATATGAAGACATTTGTTAGAAAGGGATGTTCAGCATCTCCAGAAAATCTTGTAATTTTTTCTAATGTTAGGCTGATCAAGATAAAGGAGCCTAGAAAAAGAACATGCTCATATGTCCACACACACATATGTCCTCACATTTTTCACATTAGTCATGGCATGAGAAAGCGGATTAGTGATGGTTTTCTTTACGGTGTGAGAGATGGGGATGGAAGGAGGGAAGATAGTAGGGGTACTGAAGAAAGAGATGTTTGAGATGGTTTTTTTTTAGTTTTAGAAGTTGGACAAAAAAGTTTGGGTGAAATTAATACATATCCAGTTAGAATAGGGGCATTAAATGGAAAGAAAAGAATGAATGAGAACACACCTGAACTATAGCAACTTACTTATCTATCAAATGTATTCCAACTTATTCTAAAGATTACACATTAACATCGACCTACCCCTTGTGTCTGAATAACCTCATTGCTAAGCCTAAAAACTAGTACTTTATGACACAGTTATTATTGGAGCAGGAACTCTAAATAACAGGAACAAGCTTGGGCACTGGCGTGATGTATTTTTACAGGCTCCAATATGGGAGAAACCACATTTCAACATGTAAAAGATCACTGTGTGTGTGAGCACATTTTCTGAGAATTACAAGAGGTGGAGGTCTGCTCAGAGGAACCAGCAAAATACTTGGGGAGTGATTAATGATGCCAACCATATGGCTGCGAAGTGAACACAGCAATATTTTGGCCTGCGCTGTATTGCCTGGAAATTTCCAGAATTCCTATTCTAGACCAAGTGAGGTATAAATAATCACAGTTGAGAATGATTTGGGCGTTGGAAACCCTAATTTTGCAAAGTAAACATGCGGGGTAATCAGCAAAATGAAGCTATCTTCCTCGTTCGCACTGCTGCTTATAAATCTTGCACTTAAAACAGCGTTCCTCGTAAAGCTGCCTGCCAAATCATCACGCAGATTCACACAGCAGCACTTGGCAATTATTCAAAACTATGAGACTGGATGGACACAATCTTTGTCAGCCATGTTTTGCCCACAAACAGCATTTAAATGGCATTTTCTCTCTTAGATAGTCACAATGTGTGTGTGTTTGTGGCTTATCAGAGAGACGACAAGGTTAAAATAACCTTGAGCAACGTAATGACAAGGGTCCCTAAGAATGTGAGTTGTGATGATGGCGTCATGATGAACTGCTTTTGATAAGGTCAAGTTGGCATATGGCTGGGGGAGTTAGGGTGTGTGCCAGAAACATGGCAACCACTTTTCAGCAACTGTAAATTATGGGGCCATGGCCGTGGGGCTCAGTTTGCAGTAAAATGTCTATCATTTAGTCTAATTTGTGAAGCTTTATGTGTATGAAGTTTGTGTGTGTATGTTTGACGCTGGGTATTATGGAAATAACTTGAAATATCTGCCATTGTGCGTGTGTGTGTGTGTGTGTGTGTGTGTGAGTGCGTGACCATCCTGAAATGTCCACTGACAATAGAAAGTGCAGACCTGTGTTCCCACTCTTGAGTTTCTTTCCTGTTTTGGCGTTTTGTCATGGAGTCGTAGGAGCAAAAACTAAATTCCAAAGTACCATATGCCCGTTCGCTCTCTCTCCAAATTCAGTCAGTGAGTAACACAGGAAGTTGACGCTTTACTCATCTGTGTCCTGACCCATGACCCTCTCTGCACCCTGACCTCTGGTGAGCCACATGACAAACCGTGCAGACATCGAGGCTGTTGTGGCAAACACAAACCAGGTTCAGCTGGGAGATTATCTCTGATCCAAAGTTTTCTTTGTGGATGTGCAGCGAGCAGCCCAAAGAATAAAGGCAGAGTTTCAGACTCATATCTGCCTGCTCCAAACCTCTTATGGTCGCTGAGTCTCATGTCATTACTCAAGAGATAAGATGAGAGGGTAGCGCCACTGGTTGACTGACAGGTCAGAGATGGAGGAGGGAGGTGGGATGAAGGGCAGATTGGCAAAGACCTATGCATCATGAAAATCAAATAGATGACAAGCAGTGAGAGTGCTTTTAAATTCATTAAATATAAAAATGTGAAGCATTGAACATATTTTGTGCAAACATGGTTAATATCTGATGATATATGAACTTATATCATATGACTACTTTCTCTTTTTAATGATTATTTTTTGGCATTTCTGCCTTATTATGATAGGTACAGTGGGGACACAGACAGGAGGGACAGGGCAGAGTGAGGGGATGACATGCGGAATCGAACCTGCCTGTGGCGTGTACTTTACCAGGTGAGCCAGCATGGCGCCCACATTTTTCGGCTACTTTCTGAGTAATAAAAATATCTGTATTACTGATGGCATAAGTGTCATATCATGCTAAACGTATCTAATAGTATAGATTCAATACTTAGCATTACCTTAGCATTACTTTAAAACACGAGATGCTGGAGCACGTGTGGTTGACAACTGTTGTGTTGTTTCTGGTTGAGTGCAAGCAATTTTCCGCCCTTCAACTCTGGACTGATAAATCAAAGGATGAAGGTCAGCATGAGCCAGTAAATATCAGAACATTCCTCACGTGCTGACCTTGACCCACTGAACAGGGATGGATGTGAAATCACCTGGCACGTGTAGCATTTCGGGAACTTCAGGTACACATGGCAAAATTTTGTTTGTATCTATCCGCGCGCAGTTCGGTATGTGCATGACGTATTTGGACAGTGGGCCTTCGTAAGCATGCATCATTAAGACGGTTTTTAAACACGATGTGAAGGCCTCACTTCAGTTGGAGAATCTAAATATTTGTTTTTAAGCATACTTGACCCAGATCCTGTGGGGTGGAATCTCAGAAATCTGGTTTGTAGAGGCTAACGTAAATAAACAGGAGGAAGTTAGAATATTAGATTAACTGTATGGCTGAGGCAGCAACATCTATTCAGTGATTAATTCACTCTGCCTGGAATGGGGCTTCTCTCTTTTTTTTTTAAAGCAGAAAAGAATGACCCATCTACTAAATAATAACATCACGAGCCAGTGATCTTTGCAAGCTGTGTGAATGTGAAAGAACGTAAACTACTGCCATTCACAATCAATTACATTTTTCAATTCAAATTCCAATTTTCATACCGATGACACACGTATGTCTGCTTCCCTGTGACCTTTTTGCTACTTGCTTAGACCTTTCTTGCGTGATTAACCCAGTTGTCCACAGGCTTCATGGACCCATAGAAGTAAACTCTCTCTCTGACACACACACACACACGCACACACTTTGTCTTACACACAGACACATACTTGGTTTATTTGCTTAAGGACTTAATGGACACCAATGTTATGTTTGAGTGTTTGGAGGCTAGGTGATGAATAGGAAAACGCTCAGACCTGGACCTCCCCCCACCTTCGGGCCTCTATGGCTCATCCGTCCCTGGAGAAATGAAGCTAAACCCTGGAGTACGGAGGGAGATCAGTAGTGTCCAGCTGGAGGTTGGCAGCAATGACAGAACCTCCATATGCCCAACAGATTGGAATCTGGCTCAGTTCGTTGACCCCTTTCTGTGTACCCATTTCCTACCCTTCCTCTATGAAATGGATGACAAACTTGAAACGGGAACAGAAATAATAATTCTACGATTCAAGTCTCATTCAGTTGGTGTCACTCATTGGGAACGGGAAAAACCATTGAGGCTTCTCAGATCAAGGGAATAAATGATTTGTTTTGCAAGGTTGTAACATCAGAATCAGATACAATTCGGCATAAACAATATTAATGGTGTCCTCCACCCACACACCTAAATTATGACTGTAAATGGGTTTGTTCAAGCATAGATTTCCTCACCTTGGGTATTGCCTCACAGAAAAGAAATGATCCATGTTTATTCATTAGAAGACGGAATCTTACCTTGCGTTTTCCACTTAATTGAGGTACAGATACAAACTGAATTGGAGTATTAGAGAGTATTAGTCTGTGACTATTTCTAATGAAGACAACCAGATGTGGATTAGTTATTTTTTGAGTAAAAGTACAGATATTGCATTTAAAATGTTACTGCTGATGTCAGTTGTACTTAAGTATCACAGTTTTTTTGTCGGTGTACTTTAGCGTTGTCTAATTATCAGCCATAATTTACACAAGGAAAAGCAGTTGCACATCTGTCCTTGTCTGCTGCTTACAGTTAAAGACTGCAGTTTTCCTTTCATTCTGAATCCAACATGAGTTTCCTTCAGTTAAATAAGTTGAAAGATGAAAGATACTTGACCTTTGTTGACTTCGTAATAGTAAAAGGAAAAAGCCGTCACTCCTTCATTGCAATTGCAAATATTTCAACATTTCATCACAAACAATGATCCTCATTTTCCTTGAGGACAGTTAAGTGAATATGACACTTGTGTCGATAGCGCATCCCACAACAGATCGAAAATTTGTCTGAGGCTTGGCACGAAAACAACCCTTTCTTGCTCAATAGTATTGAGAAAGTAAAGGACAAGCAGATAAAGACTGCTTGGTTCCCATATTGTGATTCACCCGCAGGTTTTGAACTCAATCCTCAGAAACTGTCGCAGTCCTGAGGCTTAAGACGGCTGTACTTTTCTATCTCTCGTTTCAATGCGTGCGGATTGGAAAAAAGCGCTCAAGTGGTTCACATGACAGCTACACTGACCCTGCAGAAAGGCAGCCAACAAGAATAAAAGAGCCAACAATTTAACCATTCATTAAGTTTCAAACCAAAGCTATTTGACAAAGGGGCAAATACCACGCACAAGAATCTCGGTCACCAAAACACTGGAGGCTGAGCGATAACGGCCTCATCACCTCAAGCAAAATCAAACAATCCCTCATTTTCATAACATTCCCAGAATGCCTTTTTCAGAATGTTACGGACGTTGTATAGCATTTAATCCATGAAATGCTGAACACACACCATCTTCACTGACCCTGAACCCAGCCGCACACATGCACTCACACACACAAAAGACATTAAGTTGTCCAAGTGTCACTTAGCCGAAATACTAACGCTAAACGCTCCAGTGCTTGCATTATTACCAGCTGTAAGAGTTCAAGTAAGTGGAGGTTGGCCCAGAATGACACGTAGGGTGACAACACCAATGGCCCCATGTTCACCCATTCAGAGTGGCAAAGGGGTTACGATCCCTGAGTGACTGCAAGGTGAAAGATCATGAGCAACACCTCTTTATGAGAGGGAGAGAGGGACATTAAATGGGTGGTCACAATACACAGAGCTTATGTTAAAGGACCGCAGGATCCCGTTAGGATGAGCAAGGAGCAGGAATGAAGAAAGACTACGGTGAGGCCATCTCAACATCCGGCCAACCACATCACAGGAAATCAAATGTGCAAAAGCCTTTTAAAAATAGCCAGGAGCGTGTAGTTTTTACACTACTGGGCAAATTTAGTGCCCTTTGGTGCACAACACAAATTGTGATGGATGACAGAGTTGCCTTGACGCAAGCCTTTCCTTTGAGACCCTCAGAAAAAGCTTTTGAAGCTCCAACTGAAGCCCCAAGGCATCCATAACTCTTTCCTGAGATAAGAGGTGATGCATTTTTTAGGTTTTTTCTTTTGGTTGTTCCAAATCTCCCCAAAAATGATCAACTTTAACTGTTGAGCGTCACACTTTGGTTCACTTGAACATCTCAAAGCACTGCATTTACTCAAGGATCGCACTGGGATTTAAGGAAAACAAACACGTTTACAACACTCCCCGCAGATCTAACAAAGTGCCTCGAGGAAAGAGCGGGTTAAGGGGTCAGTTTAAAAATGGTCCTCAATTTGGCAGGGATCTTCAGATCCTCCCGAACACAATGACAAATGCAGAGTGGAAAATTTGAAGAGATGGAAAAAGGAAAAGGTCTTAGCCGGAGGACTGTCCTCATAAATAAGGAATATCAGTCACTTTCCTGTGAGGAGAAATAAGTCAAAAAGCAGGTCATGTGTGAGATGGTGGTGGTACTCACGCTGAGCCAATGACCAGCTTTTACTTTTATCCATCTGCGATACATTTACACCCCCACCCATGTCCTTGGCACTCCTACTTGTCTTTGTATCTTGCTTACTCTTAGTCCATTTTCTCGAGGGGATGCAGCTATAAACAAATACATGTTTCATTTCCAGAAACATCCACATTCATCACTTAAATTGTTTAGAACACCACACTGTGTGTTTAGTAGCATAAACCAATCATTAAGACAGAGGCTTGGCCAAAACATCTCTCTAAATACAAGAGACACTGCTGTTAACAACAGATGTGGAGAGACCTGGACATACAAAGAAAAAGGATGGATGGATGGATGGATGGATGGATGGATGAGATAGGATGAGATAGATAGATAGATAGATAGATAGATAGATAGATAGATAGATAGATAGATTACACATCGCATCATAACGCTGCCAGCATGAGTGAGATGGCTTTGTGTGTTGTAGAGAACCCTTGGAATTAGATTTCTAGGTGGTTAGCAACTGAGCAGAACACACACACAGAGTGAGAGAGAGGGGTAAGACGGAGAGAGAGAAGGGAGAGACAGAGACATCTGCAAATGTTTATGAATGGCATGGCATTGTGTAAGACTGATGATAGATATCCAGGTAGACATTAGCATTCTTGCTGTGTTTATCAGATCTGTGTTTGGATTTGTTGTCGTAAATCTGCGTGCATTAAAGGATTCCCAAACAAAACAACAAACGGTAAATTAGCAAATTCCATTTCGACATCACATTTCACATTCTCTGTCTGCGACCTTCCAGTAAACAGCATCGACAAGAAAAGTCATCATGGTTCGCGGTGAGAGCAGTGAGTCATGATGTACGGACCCACAATCAATGATATTAACTTGGTCAAAAAATATCAACAAGAACAACAGGATTAGCCGCACATCCCCTGAGGATTGATGGACTAAATTAAAGATTAGTAACCCCGCTGAGGCCTGCTTGAGCAACACAGACACAGGAAATGAATGCCCACTGGGGAGAAAACAAACAACATACCAGCAGATCAGCACCCCAAGAGGCAGTTAAGTCACTAAAGATGAGACCGTTTTAATGGGGCACTAAAACATGTTCCAAGTACCCATCTGGAATAGATTCTTCCGGAATGTGGCTGTTTTAAAACTAATGACCAGCAGCGAGTCGTCACGCCATCATCATACCGGTCACACGTCACAAGTCTTGTTAGCGTCTACATTATATTGGCAGGTTCTGGACATTAAAGAGAGAAATGTTAGTAATTAGACAGAATCACTGGAAATGTAACCGGTTTGAACAGTGTACAAGTAACGTAAGTAAAGTAAAAATACTTCACCACACTACTTGAGAATGTTTTAAGAGTCTTTTTAGTGCGGTATAAATATTTAGCAAATTATTACCAGTTTGACAACAAAAATAGTAGCCCAGCAATAGAGAAAATGGGTGCTCCTAATTTTGGCAAATTTCTTATGAAACAATTACGGTTGTCAAATTGGCTCGATTGATCGCAATAGATTGTCATTAAATTGATTAATTTGTAAACTCATAATGGCGGGGAAGGTTTTGTTGCATACAGAGTATTTTGTTCATTGGTGTTTGTAAAAATAGCGCTCGTGCTTTATAGTAATCGTGCTAAATATAGTCCTCTCCCCACCCTCACTCAGTATGTTGAACGCCAATCCAGAGACAATAAAACACTGGTATTTTATTTCAGTATCTATAGTTCTGTTTTGGTAAATATAGTAAACACAAATATCTTTATTGGAATATAGTTAAGTATCGTTAAATAGATGAATAGTTTAGTTGAATTATATTTCTGTATCTGTGTTCTCTTATATCTTCATTCTGTTCCCTTTTTTTGTGTCTTTGAATCTGTTTTTGAACTGCTGCGACATTGAAATTTCCCCACTGTGTTAATAAAGTTCATCTCATCTTATTAAACGAATCCTTCATGAGAAATTTGAGCATATAAAAGTGAAATCAATTTTGAAATTAATCACAACTAACTGCAATTGATTCTAAGAATTTTGATCGTTTGACAGCCGTAGATGTAACACGATATACTTTAAAATAGCATCTCGTCTTATTGTATTTTGCCAGCGGGAAAACTACGCTCATCTCTTCTCTCTCCTGGTTCTCTCACAGCCAGCACACGACTCCTAACACATCAGCCTTATTCAACTCGGCAGTATTGATTGAGGCTGGGAGGGCACACCTCACACCTTAACCCCAGCTAAGAAAGAAAGCTCTGTCTGCCAACAAAGCAACATTAGTCACCGCAGCACTCCAACCATTTCTGCTGACGGAGGGAGGAAAGCTGTAGGAGTGGACAGGCCTGAAAGTCTGTGGTGTGAAATCTGACATTCTCAAGCACCGTGGCAGGAACAAATTCCACTGTGTGTGCAAATATTTGTGCACACCACTTTGGGAATCCTTCGCTGTGCCAGATCAGGAATTCTGTGAGTGTCAGTTCTTCAAGGATCTGCTCTGCATCCCAGTATAATGTCAATGGACACTTGAGGTAGCAGGCATGATGTTCCATCTCAGATATATCTGAGTGTTTGAGTAGGTGTGTCCTTTTAGAGTTCGGTGCCGAACGATAACATCACCTTGTATGTATGAGAAGGCAACAACTTGAGTCAAGGTCTGAGCTCCCCGACTAGAATGATGATCCGGTCTGACTCATGCATGTACATCTGGCTTCGGTCTTCTGCGGGTGTGTTAGTCCCTTTTTCTGTCTTGTTTGTGGTGCTTAATCATCGTTCACATACAATGAAAACACTGTCATGAAGAAAAATAGAGGTTTTTGTAATGCTGGGACTGACTCGTCCTAAAAGATAAAGACGGACAAGGGTATCTGAGATAAGTGGAGTCTGGAGAGAATGGTTTGTTGTCATTGTTGATTTACTCTGAAACAGCATGTTTACATAGCTTTGATTGTACTCCAATCAAGGCCGGAAACCATTTTTCTTTTCTTTTAAACACCCCATTAAATCGAAATCAGCAAAAATTGTATATTTAGCACCCAACCCTACTAATTCCGTCTCTGGGAGTGGCCCCAATTTGCAGGACAGAAGTATATATCTTTTTTTTTAGTTTAGTTTTAGTTTTAGTTTTAGTCTTAATTTTAGTTTTAGCTATAGTTTTAGTTTTAGTTTTAGTCTTAATTTTAGTTTTAGCTATAGTTTTAGTTTTAGTTTTTGTTAGTTAGTTTAGTTTTTAGATTTTAATCCAAGAGATTATTGCAAAATCAGTAAAATAGATGGCGAGAGAGAGCAAATAGAGCAGAACAAGCTAAGTAAATAGGTTTGGCGTGAGGTTGGTGGAGTCACTGGGTTTAGCAAAACATTCCAGAGACTTTGAAACAAGCGTCCTTGTGAGTGCACAGGGGCAGAAGCGAGGGGGCTTTAAATCACCGAACAGGAACATCATTGAAGGACTCTAATTCAATCATAAATGTCCAACCTCACACACCGACACGTCAAGCTAACAGACTACCAGTCATCTATATCACAGTGGGACAATTCACCTGAAAAGCAAAAGCTGGTCACACGACACGAGACCAGTTTGATTCATTGGCACAATAATAATCCATCTAATCCAATCTACATGAAAATACACACACAAAATATTTCCAAAAGATCAGGTCAGATTATTATTTATCTATCCTCCCATCCATTGAATTATGATGTTTATACAGCGCTGATGTGGAAAATAAATCAATTTTGTTTTTTGTAGCTTTTTTTCTTGTTTCCTTTCATTCATGAGTGAATTTTTCACTTGGTCTCATTGTTACAAAATGAAATGAAACATGGACTACGATGACAAAATGGTAAAAAAAAAAACAACCTCACACAACAAGATACTGGCTGGATTGTTTAAACCACAGGCTGGATATTTAATATCAATGAGATTAACATGTCTTTTGTGTGATTTGTGTGCATAATGGCCAAGTGACAGCTGTGTAATAAATGAGGACAGAATTATTGAAAACAAATTAGAAAGACAAAGAAAATGGTTATCGCAACACGCTGGGAACAAAGATGGAATACACTTACAGCATAATGCACAGTACACTTTGATTTGACTGACATGTTTTGGAACTAAGTGTTCCTTCCAAAAGTACAAGTTGCAGAATAAAAAGAAAACAGAGTGACAGGACAAGATGGAGGAAGAGGAAGAAAAACAAAAAGTGTCTTTGGCATGTGGCCCACAGTCATGTCTAATCGAGCTACTGTGCAGTTGGTAATCTTACATGACACACATACATGTGCGAACAGTACACACATGCCTTTGCTCTGACTCCCCCTGACACACACGCAGACACACATACATTCAGCAAGGATGATCAGATAGTAGTTGGCGTGATTCACTCATGAGACATGCAGGCTTCAATAAACACAGGGACTAGCACGACAGGCAGAGACACCATGATATTCTTTTCATATCCTACTGATTGCAAGTGAACATCGTGGTGCGGTTCACGTGCCTTGATAAAATAATAAGAAGATGCTATTTATAGACACACAAATTGAGCAGCTTGACCTAAATGTGACAACCAGTGGATGAGTGCCAGCACTTCAATGGACAACTGAAGATGTTCAGATAAAGCCGCTGCGGTAAAACATCAAGCAGATGCTTTGAGAAATCAAAGAGGGCGAGTAAAACCTATACTTAGAAGGACGGCAAAGATCCACCGATTAAAGCCTGGTGTCTTGTGGTCTCGAGTCTCTTTCACATCAAGATGTGGCGGGATGAGATAATGATTGTCTTAAAGAGACAGAAACAGCTGCAAGAACTTATAGAACCTAACAAAGCTTGAAACACATGTATGGAACAAAACCGCAACTATCTACTGGGGGCTGCAAATCCAACAAAGGGCAAAGGATGAAGAGTTAAAGCAGCAGCTGGCATATAGATTGATCTCAACAGTTAAAGGCTTCTGTTTTCCAATTCTTGGATCTGCTGTATCCCAAAATATGCTGAGGTTTTGGGTTGATGCTGACTAAATGTCCCACGTACAGACGTTCCTTTCCTATAGTACAAGTATCTTGTAGTTGCTAATTTGCTACATGTTTCTGGCTGTGTTGTTATTCAAAGAAATCTCACACTGCTACACTCCCTTTGACTTCCTATTTGGGCATCCTTGAGGCGTGAAATGACCCCGCAGGGTTCCTGTAGAATTCTATAGGACCACAATAGGCCCTGGACCTCTATGTGGGTTTAGCAGTGGGTAAGGCCTGACTCAAACGGAACACTTCGATGGGCCCTTTGAGCTCCACACAAAACCCTGGTTGACACTTCAAAATGCACATTCATGCACAATTATGGCCCCACAAACACACCTGCTGGTTTTCGGAACATACAAAATACATGTGCTATTTGACATAAAGACAAAGGATTTTCAGTTTTCTCAAATATAAGGCAAGCAGTTTAATGCAAATCTAGCTTTTGGTTTGTGTATTTTAGACATGTGAAAGCACAATATATCCCAGTCTTTCGCTGGTGTATAACTTTGACTATCAGCACACATTTAAAGGTCAAATGCAATTTTATCACGGGGCAAAGTCTACTGTGAGTAAAATTAACAAGAGATTCTGAAGAAATTCCTACTTGTTTGCCTGAATGAATGACAGAGTGTGTGTGTTCTTGTGTACAGCTCATAGTCTTTATGTGGAAGGAAGAAAGTGTAATTACACACTCCTCATCCTGGCTTCTTGCAAAATATATTTACTTTCCCTAAGAATTTTTCATATATTGAGGTCAATAATTTATTATCTTTGCAACCACCCAGCCGTAAAATTCCTTTATTATATAAGACGTTTAACCTTGCACAATGTAAGAACAGTAGTAAGTCAACACAAAGCACAACGCAGCCCCAATCATAATGTTTCATCCTGTCATTTGACCAATCCTCCTTACTACGCTTAAGAGGAGAAGTGCGCTTGACTGATTACATGCAGATTGTCCTTCAGATAACAAGAAAATTGAGCCTCCAGGTTAGTGTGTCTGTACAATAAATAACATATATGTCTGTAGTCCCTGACTGCATCTTGAAACAAAGTGCTAAAGGGCTAGCACAGCTGGTTTTCAGTTTTCCATGATCAATAACTTCCTTTATATTATACCAGTAAAATAAGATAAATAAGACGGAATTGAACAGAAAGTGTGAACTAACACCTGTAAACATAATAGAGCCACCTCCATTTTAGGCGTATCACACGACAATAACAATGTGTGACTTGAGGCGAAAGTGCAAAAACAGCACCTGTGTCAAGGAATAATCATTTCACAGTGGTGGATCACAACTTTTCCCTGGCTGCTATGGTTTGCTCTGATCGATTTTCGTCCACTTTTCCATGTTGATGTTGGGCAGTGACCCATCACCTCAGTTGTCACGGGGGAGGGGCTTCATCATTTTTCCTTGAATGAAGCTGAAAGGACCAAAGCTGAAAAAATATGCATGAATAATTGACATAGATGCTCAAAACACCTAAATGTATTTTTGTTTGTTATTCATGTACGTTAACGGCTGAATTAGTAATGAAAAAAATAGGACTTTTCTGATTTTACGTTTATTTTTTGAAGGTTTTAAAATAGCATCTCCAAGGGTTCATGTCCTTACTGTTGGGGAACTAAAACTAAAGTCACCCTGGTTGCACACATTGAACAGCCCACATAACTTTACATTCTGGTTTGAGTTCCCCACGAATGGGACTGTCTGGTAATAAATCACAAGCAGATACTGATGGCAGATGTCTTTGCGTGCTCCCTCTGTCTTATTATCATTCTGGCGTGCTTCCTGACGCCCTATGACCTCTCTGACCGTTGCCAACAACCAGTTAAAATGGAACACATGCCACTCATTCCAGGTTCGCCTCTCTTCCTGGGCGTTTCAAGGGACATTGTCAGAAAGTCGCAAAAATCTACAGGTCATCTCCAAGTGTGTACCAACTTTAGTTGGATGATGGAGCTGTTTAGATGTTTAAGAAAAAGCACGATGCAATAGTTTCATGCCGTACAGTTTTCACAGCTATATATCATCAGAGCTCACTGATAAAAAATGCTGGAGGTCCGCTCGTTTTCTCGGTGGTATCTGTTTCTGTCTCGTTGGAATTTCATACCTCTAGCCTTAAGGAAGGTATCTTGAAAAGCTGTGTGTTGAAACCTTTGGCTCATCGGCCCTTTCACAGTTCATCAGACTCCATTCATACACCGTAGAAAATAATCTTTTGGAAAAGAGGGCTGGTTTAAGGGCCCTCCAAGAACAAAAGCCTGGTGAAACGGCAAGCTTTTTCAAGATGTATCCCATAGATATTTTGCACAATGAGCGGAGTGACAGCAGGGATTAAACCTATGTTCTCTGGCACATGTTTTCCCCCTGAGCTGTACACATGCTTACATTGTATGTGATGTGATCATAGGGATGACAACGGTGGGAAATGTCATCGGGTTGATCGGGTTTCAGGATGAGTGACATAGTGCAAACCTGACGTGTAGTCACAGAGAATGTGTGTTATTAGAACACGTACGTCATCAAAGATCACATACCGCAATCATGTTATCATCACGTTTGAATGAATAATCGTCACATTCTAATTCATTTTTTTCCCCAAATTTTCCTATTCAGTATTTTTCAAAGGTCAGCGATTCTTCAAATGAATAAATGTTTAATTAGGATATATATATATATATATTGTGGTATAACGAACCATATAAGATAATGAGTATGGTTTGGTTTAAGTTTAAAAGGTTATAGAGTGTGACAGATTGATTGTGATTCAATTTATGGCAATATCCGCGGTGCAAGCATTTTTTCAGTGCACTTCCTTCAGAGGTTAAGCACGATATCCAAGTGGTTACACACACTGCATCAAAATTTCTAACACCCTCTCGGTACAGCACAGTGTGTCCCAGCACTCTGTGGGCAGGAACACACAGGCATGAATTCATAGTTAGCATGTTTTTTATTAGTCATGCATTTCTGTCAAAGCCATGAAATCCTGGCTTTATCTTGTCGTGATTCTTATAATGTGTGGTGTTCATCTCTGTACTTTGCTGTACTGTACTTGCTAATTCAGAGCGTTCATATTATTCACACAGCCAGACAAAATTTGCCATCTTAAATTGTACCATTTGATATAGAAAAGCAGCTTGTTTCTGAGGATATGTCTCGTTTAAACATTTCAGAGAAGCAAAAAATACATTTACTAAAATATATACAAAATTCAGGCACACGTTTGTAGTGGTTACAGCCTTTACGTCAGATGGAAATATTGTTGGACACACTGAGATTTTTTGCCAGGTGACATAAAGCTATAAGTGTTTGATCAATGCTTGAAGTCTGCAAACATGGCCCACACGTAGGGCCCTCAAACCAACCGATGCTTTTAAGACAAACAGATCAGCTGATGGTAACCATTCAAAACCAAAGCCATGAAAATGTCACCTCACTCTTCTGTTCGGAGACACTCGTGTCCTCCGAAAACTGACAGGATGTGATCCAATAAATCAAGATAATAATGGTCTAGCTGAAAAGGTTGGAGGCACACTGTTGTCAAAAAAGAGCAATTAGTGACACGCCACGAGGCATCATTGGTCATATTTCTTGACCCAGTTTTTCAACTCTCCCCCTTTCATGTAGCGATGTAGTAACAGCCGGACATATCATGGACAGTTGTTTGACAGTTGATATTCATCATCTACTTCAATAGAGAGGTTAGGCCACAGGACACTGACCTGCAGTCCCAGTGAGGAAAATTGTGTTTTCCCTTTGAAGAGTGCATAAGCACCTGTACGGACTCAGTAGGTCAAGAGCTTTTAAACATGGGAGGTCAATGTCCTTTAAAGACCTTCCACAGCATCCACATTAAGGATGATCACACCCGTCAAACACTATTTCATTAAACTTTTATATTTCAGACGAAGTCATACCTTTGGTACTTATGTGAGGTTTTTTTTCTTTAATTTGGTCGTCATTTTATCCCTATCGAGTTATCACTTTCTGCAAATTGAACTCTTCACCTAGATATGTGCAGGATATCAGATGCTTTACAGTCAACACATTTCTGTAAATCTTTTTGCTGCTGCACTTATATATATATATATATATATATATATAGCATATATAGCATAGCATTCACTCTATTATTCAGAGGCAAGCTGCTACAGGAGTGAGCTAGGGAGCTAGAGGTGTATTCTAATGGACTTCCTCCCCTCTGAGCACAACCACTTCATGAGTAATACATGGACCAGTACTCCAGTAACTGTAGCAGAAGTAGGTATGATGGAAAATCTACCAGTCCAATGCAAAAAATCAAACAATATCTATCAAGAATAACCTGAACGTGCAATATCAGTTAATATAACAGGTGATGCCTAAACAATCCATATTACGTCACCTTCATAACCACATATATATACTGTATGTACATATATAAGGGTATATAGATAGATAGATGGACAGACAGCCAGACAGCCAGACTGACAGATAGATAGATAGATAGATAGATAGATAGATAGATAGATAGATAGATAGATGAAGATAGATAGGAGATTTGTGTAGATTTTCTTCTACCATCTTGAACCTTATCATTTTTCTGTTTGTCCATGTGCTGAATGTGCGAAAAATTGCCTGTGTATGAGCGCATACTTGTCTAAATAATCCTGACTCTGATTCTGAAAATGCCAAGGCTATTATCTTGAATCTTGCATACACAGTGAAATGTGCATCCTTCCACATTAGTACTTCTGGCCATAAACACTATCGCACAATCTAATAATAGAAATCTTATGTGAAGCAGGATAACATCTGAACTCTTAAGTGTCTGAAACAGAGTCCTCGTGCACACAGATCCATCCGTCTGATGCTATCTATTGATTTTACTTTCCATTGTTGGAGTCTGCGGTGGATCCTCTCCTCTCACTGCGATGACAATGCAGTTTCGCATCTTTTATTGTTTTTGTAACTGCAGCTGTGCAGCATGTCCAGGGCTGCTGTACATGCTTAGGGCAACAGTACTGTACTGAATGTTGATGGCATAATAACATACATAGACACGCAGGTATGATATATGATACACACAGACACAGACGCACAGACACACAAACAGTACATGCTGTACAAACACGTCCGCACACATACACCTGCTGGCTGAGTCACTCACCTGCCAGTCGACTCTCTCGGGTCGTCATGCTAAGCATATTAAGGGCTTTGGAGGTTGAAAACCTTATGTGGTCACTGAAGGACCTCTGCAGCAGCAGCAGCCTCATGGAGCGAGACATGCTCAAATCCTCTTCCACACCTGTTTCTGCTAACGTCTGACAACTATTTTACAGCTTTTCGGTTGTCGCTATCCACTGCTCCTATTATGAGCTGTTTAGCACGGTCTGCGTCGATCTGAAGCAGACAGTCATAAGCCGTTTCTAGTCCTCTCTGTGCTTGGATGATTCTGATCTAAGCTCTTGTGGTCAGCATCCCTCTCTTCCTCACTCTGCTCCGTTCTCGACTGCACACTCCCATCTGCTGCAGCGAGCATCAGTGCTGCTAAGACACATCCAGCCAGTGCTGCAATGCACTTATAGTGTAGTCTATCCGTGTGTGTGTGTGTGAGCGTGTGTATGAGTAAGTGCTTTCTGACACAGACTTCAGCTCTCTCTGTGAATATCTGAGTGAGCCAGAGTCACGATCATGCATCGCTCCGTCCTGGTCTTTTATCCCACATTTTCTGCCTCCCCTCTCTTTCAGTTTTGCCTCTCGTTCCATCTGTGTACCAGACAAATGCAGCTTCCATGTCAGTTATGTAACTGGTTTCCCAAACAAGCACACTGCTTATTGTCAAGTTAGTGCCACCTGTCCTTGCCAGCATCCCAAAATGGAGAGGATGTGAGATGATGATGTCCCAGGAACAATTAAGTCATTTGAACAAAATGTTCCCATTATCGCCATGGTCAGTATAATGGGAATATTTATAGGCGTGCCCAAAAGGGACGCAAAACTGCCTTTCATACATGGAATGTCTGACTATGGGATATTTGTCCGTTAAATTATTGTCTTTCTGTTTCATTATTACCATTCAAAGATTATGGTAACTGCTTCACACGGCCCTGTTACAGTATTTCTTTAAAATGTATTCAAGTGATAAAAGAAGATATTAGAGACTCATTCAGATAAGCGGTTTATCAAAGCCAAGTGAATTATTTCCAGGTGTATAGTAAATGATAATTTGGTCTTAATTGTGTAGGGGTGTAACAAAATGTTACACTGATGTCTTCAGTAGGTGTCACAAGACACAGATATAATCTCATATATTCAGATGTTTACATCATAACCTTGTGGGTTACAGAAATCTTACTAGATCCTAAGTTGGCAAAAACATTGCCATATGGAGACATGATTAAAATTTCAAACATGATGCTAACAATTCAAATTGCCTGCATATTTGTTGTAATGAATTTAGTGCACGTCAGAAAGCGTTTAAAGAGGGCAGAAGTGAACAAAAATCACTGAAGGCGAAAAACATGATGGGGTTTTAAACTCTACCACAGAAACCTGTCATTGTTTCCCACAGCCAGCGGTACATTCAGTCATATGGAGCGACCCAACCCATGACACGACTTTACTGTAAATACCATAGGAACAGAGTATGCACCACATATGAACCAAAACACACACACAACATTGTGATAGTTATTAGCTATAACGAAACAAGCTGTACTGTAAACCTTACATAACAATTTAAGCTACTGAGACGCAAACACAACGCTGTGCAACCCATTCCTTCAATTCCTGTTGAGCTGATCGGATAATACCTCTATTAGCCAAGCAGATCTCTCTGGGCCTGTGAGGGACCTTAGTCATTCAGTACATACACATGACCTTTCAACTTTGATACTCTGATTGAAGCAATAACGCATATTTTTCCAAAACCACAAACATTGATTGTAATTGCTGCCTCTGCATGCAGTCCAGCACAACATGAATTGTATATAACAGATATTATATACTATTTATGATATTACAATGTTGGAAATAAAAAATATAGAAACTATCAAAATACACTGACCTTTGCACCCTATTTTGTATGCGGTCATTTACATGCGCGGGTTCTGCTTGTCCTCCATGAAATTCCACACTAAGAATCAGCGAGCGAAGGCACTAAACTCAGCATTATGTTTTTGCAGCCTGTTGACACCATTATGCTCATCACGGTCAGTTGACTTTATGGTTTCCTGAGGTTTGCTGAGACTGATAAGGCTTGGTTACTTGGTTTCAACTTTTTCACAACCCCCCAGTCTGCCAATAAACTTCTACAAATCTGGAGTGAGCGATCTAGCCGTCGTGTAAACAAGCATTCACAAGCATCCAGTGCATCCAACCCATCTGGCCGTGTGACTTGCATGAAATTGGAAGCAAATGATCTTCCTGCATGCACGTGTATGTGTGTATACAGAGACAGACAACTGTAAACCATCTGGGTCAGCATTCTTATCACGGCCGTGTACACAACATATCGGTGTACCGACAATGTCTCTTGTACCTGCCAGTGTGATAAGCGGGCAAAACGCAGACTGTAACCTGTATATGAGGAAAAAATGTCCCTAGAGGGAGAAACGAAGGGAGGGCAGTCCATATGAGACAATGGCGTTCTCATGCCTCGGGAACGAAGGCCTTGCCAAATGCCCCTCTGTCAAACAACTGTGCAACATGCCAAGAGTGTGTATCTACAACTTCTCTGTAGAACAGAGGCAGGAGAGAGTTACCTGCCAAAAAATCCTGACCTAGAAATGGAGGAAGAGCCAGGGGAGATGAAAAACAGGGGTGAGGGTGTTTCTGGGAGGACTTCAAACAGGGCATATAAACAAGGCATGAGAGTCTATCATCAAAATGTCTTAGAAAACAATGCACTATAGTCTATTCTTTTCAGCGATGCCAAATATGTGTCGGTATGTTGAAGCATGTACGTGTGGGTGTGCCCATGCGTGACTGTAATTGAGTGTGAGAGTCCCTTTGATGTGACCATCTGCTCGAGGTCTCACCCTGCTATCAAAGATGCGGTCTCCAGCCCAAGTCTGCCCCATTCTTCCATAAAAACCCTATTCTCTCCACCAAACACACTCCCACACACACAGGCAGGCACTGCATATATACACAACAGCTATACACTGAATCTGATAGCGAGATATCAGAGGACCAGACACCTCCAGATACCAAGACACAAACTATCCCACGTGTAATACATCCAAACAGACAATATCTCTGCCCCAGACACTGAGAATAAAACCAGCCAGGGAGAGACAGAGCCTGCTGGGCCACGGCTGATTCATTAGCCTGGGGACAACACGGGCATCAACACTGGAAGATTTACAAGGCCCTGATAGGTGCTGGATCAGATTAAACATGGGAGACCTGTAGTCAGATCAGATAAATAATAATAATAATTATAACCACAACAATATGTTTATATATGCACAGTTTCAAAAAATGAGGTAATTACTGTACAACAGCCGATGACGATGATGATAAATGATGTGTACATCGGTCTACATTCATCATTGATATTTACTGTCTAGACTAATGGCACGCCGTAAAATAATGATTCAACACAAGCGGCGTTCTTGACAGCTCCAAGGCATCTGTTACTTAAAGACGATTTACGACTTTTAAACTTTATATTTAATCACAGGGCAAAAATAGCCATTAGTCCTAAATAAGTATGAGTAAAAAAGCGACTAAACCACATCAACACTGTCCCATTGTAACTGTTTGTTGGACTAATGTTTACAGTGCAAATGAAATTGCAATGGCCGCTAATGACCAATTGTGTTGCCAAAAATAGGAGAATCGTGATTCTAGCCAATTTAACAGATGTCATCAAACACTAACATAATGTAAGTTTATGAATGAAAAGTGTTTTAGTGTCTTATGTATGAAGAGTAAAGACTTATTCTGTACACATACATAGTCACATGCATCTGTCGAATTAGCCACGCCAAGAATTATGACACAGGCCCTTTAAAGGCTCTGTTCCTTGGTACAGGGGAGACTTTTGTTGTTGTTACTCTGGCAGTCAGGCCGGCTGACTTCCTGTTATAAATTCCCCTTTATGCAGTGGTTTCCTGTTCAGAATGCCACAGTTAGGGAGATGGATACCTAAAGAAACAGCTCTTGAAAGAGTTTTATGAGCTTTGACGTAAGCAAATTGGTACTCTTTTCTTTTTTCTAGACAATTGTAAATATGACTACAACTATGGGAAAAGGGCGATTTATGTTGCCAAATAATGACGGCGACAGAAAATTTACGATGAGGGCCGCACAGAACTGTGGCAAGGGTGAACCTCACATCTGTAAATTTATTCAGCGCCGAGGAGGAAGTGAGAAATATAAATGGAATGAGCTCCGTCTAAGGTACAGCACGGTAGAAGTCTCCGCACAGGAAGACTGGGAGAAAGTGTGTCAGATGGGAGGGGAGAGGAGGCGGCTGGTTCAGGGGGAGGTGTTGAGGCTGGTGTAGGCTGGCGGGGAGGCCAGGAATGTGACCTTGCACAAACACAGTGACTCCTGTACTGTGTACGGACGGGTGGCAAAAAAAGTGGGATAAAGCAGATTCAATCAAAGAGCAGGAACAAGTAACAGACAGACAAACATCAGTCATGAGCTCTTATTGACTTGGCTCCAGGCTACGGGAGCTTCATTACATCTGTCAAAGCACCTTTTGAGATCCCTGCAAAGTTTTAAAGGGCATGTAGCTGCGGGGCTCAGCTACAAGACAAATGCGATATAGGTCACAAATGGGAATATTAAGTCACCCTGTCTCTGCTGTAACTGACTAAACTGTTACAGTCATTAAAAAGTAAAATTCGTGTTGTGGAATCCTCACCCTGATAATCAAATGAGGCCAATATTCCTCACCACAAAAACACATTTTATATGGCTTTTTAAAAGATCTGTTGAAACGCCATGAAACGCATTTTCACCACATTTCAGTTTCATTACTTGGTAAAAATACAATCATCACTCTCTAAAAGAATCTGACAGACATCAGACAAACAGACATCCTGTCTTGTGTGAAGTGTGTAACGCTATGATTAATAGTGGGATCCCCAGAAGTCAATTCCCTGTTATTTTGTTGTGATTCACAAAACCAGTAACCAGAATTTGTCACTAAATTCCAAGACTGGAAGAATGGTGAGCAGAGGGGAAATAAAAATAAAAGAGAGAAGGAAACAATGTAAAAAGAGAGCCAGACAGACAGACAAGAAATAATGCAACAGGGTGAGTCAATCGCAGGAACCACCAACTCCACGCCACCCTGCCCAGGTCATCACCATGGGTGCTAAACCACTTCCTCCTTCATCAGTTTTCCCTTCCTCCACCTCTGTCCAACCACAGCCTGTGTTCCTGTGTTGTAAATATGTTATAAGCCTGAAAGAATACGAATCTATGTAAAAGGTCGAGCTGAAACCCTCTGGTTGGGTGGATGCCCATCATTGTGTTCTGTTTATATATTCCCACTGGTTTATATTTAGATCAGGAAGGCACTCCCAACTTGGTGACTCTAACCTCAGCTACAATCAAGGAAAAAGATACCCCTTCAGTCTAGGAACCAGTAAATTTAAAGAGGGGTGACAACACGCTGTAACGCTGGTGACAGGAAAGACAGAGAGAGAGGGGAGGGGGATGACATGAGCAGGAACATGCAGGATTACTACACATACACATATATAAACTGTATAATGCTAATATGCTTCAACATTTGATGAAAGGAAAAATTGTGACGGAAAATCTAGGAAATCCATCTGAAATGAAGGTAACATTTCATCTGTCACTGTATGGTATAAGATGTTTTCATTCTTCTCAACAAGTCCAAAAAGCTCCTGCACATGACTTTCTTCACATTGTGACAAGAAGGTTCACTCTTCCCCCCATTCAACATGGTTCGATCAAGTCATGGCCAAATAGAGGGAAATTATCCTCTTTTTTCTGCTGTACATTGAGAAAAAGACTTTTCAACGGCTGTACAGATCCACAGAAATTTTGCTCAAGATCAATTTTTGCATTTTGCTTTCCTAAAAACTGCTCACACACAATCACTGTTATGAGCAAGTTTATTTTTTTGTTAATTGTGATCTATTTTATTTTTCTTAGAAAAATAGTATAAATAAAAATATAGAAACAAATTTTAAAAAATAAACTGTAAAGAGAGAT
>OMNV01009191.1:0-54155 GCA_900303265.1 Brotula barbata | reverse complement strand
GAGAGATCCCATTCCCACTTTGGTCCGGTGTAGAGCTGTTTGAGGCTGACTCGTAGACATCATTGCTGTGTCCCAAATGCACTCAAAATAGTCATTTTGAGGGCTTGTTTGTAAAATGTCATACGGCGTGATCAACTTTGTAAAAGTTCAGATCACTAAATAATGTTCTTGTGCACACAACATTTGAGTGTGGTCAAGAAGGACACCATTGTCCCACTGCAGGGGGAGTTACTCAGGGGGAAACCCCTCCCCCAGCTCATCTCCCTCTAAAAACAACACACCTCCTTATACCTTCTTTATCATCGTCTTCAGTGAGTTTCTTTGTGTGACGTCACTTCCCGGCAATTCCTTGCAGAAGCACTGAGCAACTCTTGTTAAGTTAAAACTCGCTGGCTGCACCACATAAACTCCAAACCGTTGGTTGTATCCATTCCCCCATGTGGAAACTTCCTCTTTGTGACCGGAAAGGCGTGACCCTGACGACTCACTAAGGTACTCCAAGAGCCTGAGGGAGGTCATCAACTGTACCATTACAGAGCCTGCTCTTTGGAAATGTCTTGTTGATCAGTGGCGTGCTTCCGTTGTTGCCGAGATAGTAAAATTAACCATGAATGAGCGGCCTTTCATGGCCGTGCAGCAGGAGCCTCCAGAGCATGGCATGTGATGTAACTCTGTCACAAATGTGCCATTCCCAGGGGCTTAAATGGCGGAGATACAGAGGGGGCTTTGAAGTGTCACAATGAACACTGGGCTTTGTTCTCAGTCAAGTCCCCCCAAAACGCAGCCAACTGCCATCACACACACTCCCCCCCGCCCCCGGCCCCCAAAAGTCCTGGGTTCCATCACTTAGACCCAGTGATGGTTGTTACATAACCTGCTGACAGGAAGTCCAACTGGAAAAAATGACTAAGAATGTTCGACCTCTTTGAAGTGTATACGACGCATATTGCAGTTTTAGTTGCCTTGTAAAAAACATTTAGCCTGGGGGGTGTGGCTTTTGCCAAAAGGTAGGCAGCATGCATGCACACACACACACACACACGCACACAGACGAACATACACGCTGACAGCTCCTGCACATTTCCCATGAAAGGTTTTTAGCAAGTGGTGGTAATTAGAGGGAGAGACAGGGAGAGAGTGAGTGAGGACTCCCAGCAGGCTTTGAGACAACAGGGGGTAATGCGACAGCCTCCTCCCTATGTCTCTCCACCACTCTGGTATTGTTTACCAGTGGATGGACGACACAGGGGGGTGTTTAATGAACACCGTCCCCCTGCTGATTGTTGGTCTGTCCATCCATCGTTTCCGGATGACCCTGTGCACTACCGGCAGATGCCTGGAATAGAGGTCGGAGCCGGAATGGAGGGAAGAGTCACCACAAATTCATTTGGTTCATCAGACTGACTCCTGATTAAGCAGATGAAAGTGGAAGGTGGATCTGACATTATGTAGATTAATTGATGCCGATACTGATAAAGAGGAACTTACAAAGACTGAAAACTACAGGTAAAGGGTAGAGTCACGATATTATATTAAATTCATGTTTAAACACTGAATTTAGCCATGTAGCTGATAGCGTAAGCAATGATTGTTGTTAGTCAACATAACAAACAACCAAATAGAGACCAAGACCAAGAGCTGAGGTGAAAAGTTAAATAAACAGGGGTCAAAAGTTTTGGAGATCAGACAAGACACACAGTCTGGCTGCTATCTTGGAAAGGCGGCAGGCTGGATGGTTTAATAGATGAGTCTGGGTGCTTATCTATACTTGCATCGTGTGTCTCAGAGCCTGTCCTCCTCCTCTCAAACACCCCCTTCCCGTCTGTTGCCACCTCTCTTTGCCTCACTCCTCTTTTCCCATAAGTTACGAAATTATGAAAGCTATACAAGGCTATCAGTTAGAACTGCTATTCAACATGACATCTTTGTGTTGTGCCGTATTGCTGATAATACTGCGTACAAAACGCACTTACTATAAAAGTATTTTTGAAAATGTTATTATCTTTATTTGAAGTACAGACTTTCACAAAACAACTTAAGTTCAGTACTCACCTGCATTTTCTGTCTCAGGAAAGGCAGATGTGCTCTATGAAAGAGAAGAAAAATGATTAGTTTAAAAGTAGTATTAGCATAATACAGTATCTGATATCATTACGGTTGATCAAGCAAAAGGGGAAAAACGCTGCAATGCTGTAAATTGGGATGTAAATTAAATGTACAATGAATAAACAGCACACAGTTTGTTGTTCCCTCAGTGGAGCACAAGTATGGACAGGAAAGAAGAGAGCTTAAGAGAGAAACGTATCGCTATCTAACTCTCACACCTTGCTACATTCATCTAATCTCTGGGTGAATCGAACGGAGCTGGCAGACTGTCTCACACTCTCTCTGACAAACATCCAGAGGTGGCTTTATCGGATTCTTGGAGCTTTATTCTCCTCATCGCAATCAACACAAAGGAACTGTTGTGATATCAGTAACAAAACCCTTTAAACAATTATTATCACATGCCGGATGACGCAAGCTATGAAAATCTAAATCCGAAACAAGCGTGTAACAATGGGTTTTGCGTAACAGACGATAATGAGGCAACCACAGATGAAGAAATGTGTTTACTTTACCGAGTTATCTTCTGATTTATGAACGTCCTGATATCGCGCAACAGATGCGTAGAGACTGGCCACTCTCTGCGTATGAATACATGAATGGTTTGATAGAGAACATCGGATTTTCATGTGACTATGTTTCCTTTGTTTAACCCATTTTGGACCCAGCTGGACCCATTTGAATCCAAATGGATCCAGCTGGCTCATGTGTGACCACAATAATCCTTTCCTGCATGTTTACTGTAGGCATGTGTTTGTGTGCAAAGCTCACATGTTTTCTGCTCTGCTTTTTAATGCTTAAGAACATTAAATAAATGGGAGTGAGCAAACCCTCAACAAAACAAAGAGTCAGATGAAAACACGTGCACACACACACACTAATATTCCAACAAATGGTCACAACAGATAGTGAACCCACCAGAGACAAATTTCATTAGGTCTCCCAGAGAACTGTTTCCCACTCCTGTGATTCAATGTTGATTGAAAGAGCATCATACATTTCTGATGAAATCACATAGCTGTGTGTCGCTCTCATCATTCTGTGCACGCTATGTTTCCTTCTTTGGATTTGTTGTGGATTTATGAAAATACGGTGCCTGGTTTCTGATAAAAATAGTAGTCTTGTGTTATTTCATTAAGAAGCTGTGTGTGTGTGTGTGTGTGTGTGTGTGTGTGTGTGTTTTGGGCAGCAGTCATTTGGAATGCAGAGGTCTTTCTTGCATCTGACTTTTGACCTCAGGTTACATGACTGACCTCCACACCCTGACCCGTTTTAATCCACTCTACCCTGCAATAGATCAGAGAGAAAGATGAAGAGGAGGCACATTCTCAATAATATTTGTCCAATTTTCTATATCCAAAACACCTTCTCTTGTGTAAAAAATACGCTCCTGTTATTTCAATAAAGCTGTTTCTTTTTTTCTGTGCATGATAATTAAAATGTGTTAGTTTTTGCCATGATGCGATTACTCTAAAGCATCTTTATCCTTTCCCACCTGCTTATGAGTAATGCATGACAATGAGTCAACGGAACCCAGCTCAAAATGAATGTTCAGCCTTCGTCTGAATTTACAGCCATTTGGAAGCAGGCTATAAGATTATATCTAAAGTAGAGCTCATTTTTGTCAAACTGTTTGCATTTCATTTCATATCTACTGTTGATACCCAAAAATACCAGCACAGACAAGATACAAAACTGCCAGAAATAATCAAAATGAATGATAAAAATCTGCTATGAGAATGAATTCTTCACTTCCACATCACAGACAAAGAATGAATACAATTCCTGGTCTTATACTTGTGTTTGTTTTTGCCAACATGTTGGCTGATTAAAACTGGATCACGTGTCGTCTCGGTCCCAATCTGTCTCATTCAGATGTTTCAGAATCTGGCAGATGAGCTGGCTGTACATAAATACCTCAAATGCCTTATCTGAATTCCAACAGTCAGGTCTGTTCTATCCGTATGTGTGTGTGTGGGTTTGCCTCGGTGTGCGTGCGTTCACACGCCCAGGAACAGATTAGTGTGGACAAAAACTCATACCTGCATTTAATCATTTTATGGCCCACATTTCAGACATAATTTATAATTCATGTAAATTATGGGTGAAATTCCCCCTGTGGACAAACTGTTTTACAATTTATTATCAGATAATAACAACAAAAAAGCAAATAAAACACAAGGGAAGTTTCTTAAGCACTCCTGTGACACTAAATGACCAGCAAAAATAGAACAGCGAGGTGAAACCAGAGATAGAGATTTATAGTGCACGCTGCTTCAGCTGTTGACCTGAAGTAACGTGTAGTTGGCCTTTTCAGCAACAACAGAGTGAAAAGAGCACAAGTCAGCCTACATCATCGGCGATAATTCAAGACATCTCGACAAGAGCTCAAAAGATATCACTATTTAGTTAGTACACTACATCCATTTATGTGTGGATATAATGTCCTTCAGGTACAAAACTCATCTATGAACCTCAACTTCCTGCAAGAATGTTCATAAAATAATCAATATGGGAGGTCCGTGTGGCATCCCCGCTTAGCACCAACAAGACATTTGATTTCAGCAGAGGGCACCCTTCCTATTGTGTAAACATCGCACCACAGGCTCCTGTCACTGACCCATGAAGTCACTTACACGCAAGTACAAATCTCACCCTCACACAATGCTGTGTTTTCCCTCATAACACTAATTCTAGTTGAATAAATATGAGCAAGGGACCGTAGAGCCGTACAAGAATGTGAATGAATGGGTACCAGTAAGTACCAGTGTTTTCGTAGCACCGCGGTCACATTTTTTCCTGGTGTTTGCCTGCGTTCGCCCCAGCATGCCACAGTGCAGGTTGTCCCAGTGTGGGGTCGCACAGGTCGTGTCAGGTGTCCACTGGGGAGCTGTAGGCTGCAGAGCACACAAATGTCAGCTGCCTCATTTACTGCCACTAATTTACTGGAAATGGGTTGTGGAGGGGCACAGGGGGTATGGTATGTGTTTACTTTGGCTGTGTGTGTGTGTGTGTGTGTGTGTGACTTTATGTCATGGAAGAGATGGTTATTATCATTACTGTTGAGCCAGTAGCTGTACCACAGGCCATTTAATTTTTAGTAAAATAGCTCAGCTACCAATAAAAATAAGCTGAAGAAGAGTTTGCTCTTTCTGAGTGGAAGAACTCCAACAAGTTGGTGTTGCTCAAGCAAAGATATGATTATAAAGAGGAACATTGACAACATGTGTTTATCTAAGTCATGCCCATGTTTAGCTACTGTTGGACAAGGCAATATTTTGTGTGAATAATGAAACCTACATTGTTTGCAGCTGAGCTCACACGCCTTTCTGTGTGAGAGAGATAGCGAGAGACATCAAGCAAAGCATCGGCATGCGGCTCTTGCTCAACAAAAACCAACCAGTCCACCATCCCTGACTCTACACCCGCCACCCGTACATCCCCCAGCCCCCCCTCTCTCTCTTCAATGCAGCTGCAGCGTATGTGTGTGTGTGCATGACCACCCATGGTCTCTGCCGGCCAAGGATTAGGGGGCTCAGGCGAACCCAAACCTTTTTCTCCACCACTTAACGCAAATGGCTAAATTGGTGCAGATGGCTTATGGTCAGGTAAGCTGGTGGCTCCAGCACTGGATGTAAAAGGTAATTGTGTGTGAGAGGGGGAAAGAGAGTGGGTGTGTGTGTGTTTGTGTGTTTGTATGTTTGTGTCCAGAGCCACAGGAGATGTTATCTGGATCTCACGTCTGCTTTTTGACTGGCATGAATGTTTTCTTTTCTGCCGTGCACTTATAAAGGAATTTATTCTTCATGCTCTATCGACCTCCAAGTGCACGTGCGCAGGAGAACGTGGGAAACAATTTCATTTTACCCTTCTTCTTGAGGAAAAGTCCCCCCCCAACTTTCTCACTTGCATTCCCTCCACATTTTGATAGTTTCCATATGTCACACTTGAAGAGTGTCAACAGGATGTGATTTGGTGGATTTGGAGTCTGTGAAATGATGTATTTCCTGCAGAAGAGCTATATGAGCGCCCAGATGTTCCATTTAACAGTTTTTTGTAACATAAACAGAATCTAAATGAATGAAACTTGGTGAAAAAAAAACTCAGTTGTGGCCAAAATGAATAAATATAACACAAAATGCTGGAAAATCATATGATTATTTCCTAACAATCTGAATCTTGATGTGTCTTCATTGTTTAGGAGGTCAATTGAACCAAAACCACAATTATGAACCATGCAGATGCATTCTAAGATGCGAGTTGAAACCATGGTCCTCTCCACTCAACCTTGAGTCATAAGTTCTGTATCGGGGGATGTTGACTGAAAAAGACCCCCCTGTCCTCCACTCCCCAACATACGCACACACTGGCCATTGTTTACAAGAGCAAGCCAAAGCAACAGGCTTCTGGTTTCAGGCAGTGTCTGGTGGGATTTAGTGCTGGGCCCCTGGAGCATAAACTGTGAACTGTTGGCTGGCCCTTGGAATCCATCACCAGACAGGACAATAACGCTTAAATGGTCTGACGTGTGTATGTGGGACAAGTAACGACAGGGAATTATTTGAAACAAATAATAGGGCAGAACGTGTCCGTCGGTTATCCACGTTGGGGTCTCAGAAGTAGCATGCAAAGCAAATTAGCCCAGGTCCCTTTCAGCCACATATTCCAGCTCCTTCCAGGACGTTCCCAAGACAGATGGGGGGGATCCTTAATCCCTCCAGTGTATTCTGGGTCTGCCCCGTGGTCTCCTTCCTGTGCCTGGAACTCCAACATGCATCCTGATTAGACGCTTGAACCACCTTGGCTGGCTCCTTTCAATGTGAAGGACCAGCAGGTCTACCCCAAGCTCACTCCTGACATTAGAGCTCATCACTCTGTCCCTAAGGGTGAGTCCTGACACCCTGCAGAGAAAACTCATTTTAACCACTTGCATCCACAATCTCATTGTCAGAGTTTGTGACCAAGGGTAAGAGTTGGAATGTAGCGTGATCAGTAGATGTCGTAGTAACATGTTGATCATCAGATAAATGTAATGTAAGAATCTCTGACGACGTATATCGATAAAAAAAAAAAAAAAGAGGTAATCTCTGCGTCTCCCGTTCCTACCTACCTGGACCAGAGTTAATAGGGCTAAGCCTCGTGGACCCAACTGCACTAACAATGTTTGGTTTTGGATTAACCGCTGACATTATTGAGATAAAACAGAGTCAGTTAACAACACAGAGGGATTATGCTGTCCTCTCTATGAAGTTGAAGAGGCCTCAAAGCAGCACTCTTACCGACTTGAAGAAGGGACACTGGGTGACACAATGCAGGGTGATAATTTTTTTTTTCATATTTACTTCTAATTGCACACGTCTACATACTTCAGAGGGCAATCGGAAAAAGAGAGTGGCCCAGATTCTTTCCTGATAGGATAAATAACCCCCCCATCATATTAGAGTCTACTCTACGGTCTCCAACCAGGGGGACATGCCAGGAATACCTTCCCAAGGAGGCAACCAAATTAGAAGCTCCAACCGCAGCACTGTAGGAGCTGTGGTTCAAATCTGAGTTCCATTCTCATTCTTCTCATTCTGATCTCATTCTTTCGATCACTACTCAGAGCTCATGACCACAGATGATGCTGCGTAGATGCTGCACCAATCTGCATTTTGATTTCTCGCTCCACTCTAAATTGGAAGGCAGTTGTCTTTGATTTGGTCATTTCAACATGATTAATCATACATATGTGAAAAAGGTACAATCTTTCACCTTAGGATAAGGGAAGGGTTATTAACAGGAATTGTGTCCTATGTGTCGTGTGTGTATTCGCATTTAATACAAACAGGGACATGAACTGGTTTTCCTGCTCACAGTTTTTGTCACATTATTATATTATACATGGCCAATTGCCGTATGAAGCATACTTGACTGGTGGAGTGGCATGTTTGTCTTTTTTCTACCTCCTCCACTATTTGAGGACAATCTTTAATTTTGATTTTAAGGAGCTGAACCTGATCCTGGCTACTTCTCATTCAGCTGCAATATGGCTCATGCAAACAAATAAAACTACAGTGTTCAATCTGGTCATCCATTCAATCTAAGTAACACATTTAGAGTGTACATGTACAGTACATCCTCTGAGATAATGAAGTGCTCAAATGGAATTCCCTACTTAAATCGCTGAACCACAACCCTGAAGCCTGTAGTTCTGCCTGAAATAAACCAGATTCCTACGTACATGTTTCAGCATTCACCAATCGCAAGCACAGATACACATATGTATATTTGTCTGTGCGTGCATTCAGTTTGTTTGTTCAATCTGTGATTTATGGGGCTTAATTATGGGCAGGCTGCAGGGGTGTTTCCAGATGCCAGCGTTTTTCCAGTCATCCTTAAGATTTACTGTCAAGTAGTGCTTCATCCAACAAATATTTTCTGCTAATTTTTACTGTCTTCTTTACGTAATATATAGTATTGGTGTTTAGCTTCGTCGGATGAGTGCATGCCTTTATCTCCAACTTCCAACCAGTAATCGTCCCATTCACAGGTACCCATCACTTGGATGAGAACTTATGATTCAGTAATGAAAAGAATGTAGCAAAAACCATATGGAGCCATATATGGAGCCAATAAAAACAAATCTCTGGTTTGACTCTTAATGTGATTTCAGTTAGAAGTGTCATTCTGCAGTGTGATGTTACTTTGATTAAACTTGGTGGAAGGGTGGGGCATGGCACAAGAAAGAACCTGTTCAATTGATCAGGATCCAGGGGCGAGAGCAGGAAAATGTTAATTTTATTTCTTAATAATGCAAGGCATCAAAGACTATCAAAGAAATGCCTGTTCGCAATTAAAGTGGGACACCAAAGAGAAAAGAGACATAAAATACGTTCAATTTATGCTACTTTCTTTATTTTTGGAGTGCCTGATGCAACAGCTATGGCCTTGAATTCAAGAGGAACAACAAAATTTCCTTCTGGGGGTGAGGAGAGGTAAATTTCCCACATCCTGCCCCAAACACAAGTCTTTCTCTTTTCTTGTCCTTCTTTTATAACCACTGTGTATAACTTCTGTGTTTGTCTCCCTGTTGCAGCTGTGCTCAGCAGAGCAGTGACCTTGAGGACAATCACGACACACAAAGCAGTCAGTTTGGCCATGACCGGGGACAGAACCACTTTTTGCACCTCTTGTCGGCCTCAGTGGCGGTTGGTTTTCACAGCTCGGTGACTCATTATGGTGGACTGCTGTCTTAAAGTTGTATATGTGGGAGGGATGAGGGTAAACAATTATGCCTGCAACACAGGACAGACATCAAACGAGGGAGGAAAAGTAAAGACAGAGATCCCAGGATAAATAATAGGCAGTGAAAGTAGCAGAGTACTGAGTGTTTCATCTGAGTTGGACACTGACAAGGTGTGGTTGCGATAAAGGATGTTTGGGGACTGTGAGGCTGCCAAAGCGGAACACAGAGGAAGGACAGAGCACAGATCTGCTAATGACCTTAGCACGCACACCGCTGCACTGCTATTGTCCCCCAATTTATCTGTCCCACAGATAAATCACTACTTGCAAATATAACCAGCTGATAAGGAATAGTCTTTTGAAAGTAAAGATATGTCTCAATCAATCAAGTTGTTCCTTTTATCCAATTATGGAACTCAGCATTCCCGTCAAGCGACGGCACAACCAGAGGAGATGACCGAAGTGTTGTTTGTAGCGCCGTTGCCTGTGAGACAGAATACAGATCCAAACACAAAGTCACTAGTTGCCCTCTTATGGAATGTTTACCCCAAGATGGAAAGGATGAGAGCTGGCATCAGGCGTCACCATACATAACATGTAAAACACTCCTGTGCTAAATTTAACACACTGTCATGGCCGGGGCCTCGTCTTTGCGAGATTCTGACTGAGTCTTGTTGCTGGGAACTGAAGGTGACTGATGTGTTGTTTCCAACTGTAACATTCAGCGGAAGGTGGACGGGGGTCAGCGTTGGTCCACCCGTTGCTCTGACTTGGCACATCCTCTGTGGCCGCAGATCACTAAAAATAGATTCACACAACAAATGGCTGCCACACCACACATAACAGAGCAGATATGTGGAATGTCACTACATATTGCACCAGACCACACTAAATGAATCACTGCTAACTCCAGAAATCACTGCTAGTACACGTATGACCGCTCCGGAAAAAATACGACGACTAGTAGAACAGTGGAGCAGAAAATCTGCACAGAAGGAAGTTAATAGATGGGTCAGTGTACATACAAAATAACACACACCTGTTGCAACATAACAATGCAAGCCAAACAACATTATATGACACCTGCTACACTAAGTTAGAGAAACCTGCCAACAAAAACACTGTGGGCAAAGAATAGCAGTTCACCATGAGAAATAAACACCTGCTGTGGCACAACATCCGCTTGAAGAAGGCTACACATTGGACAGAGGAATAACAGCCACCTGCTGAAGGCTAACAATAGCCAGCGGCAAAACCGGCCAGTAATCAATGCGCTTCGATGCAGAGTTTAATGTGCAACACAAGAAAGTCATACTGTACTCATGTACACTCATCACCACTGTACAAATCCGCATAGCACCTCTTATCAAGTGTACATGAGAGACAGAACAGTAAGCTCCTCTGGTCACATGGGATTATCGTGTGTGTGTGTGTGTGTGTGTGTGTGTATGCACGTCTTGTCTTGTTTGGGCAACAGTAGTCAAACAAATACCAGTTTAGTGGTACCTGATGTTCTTAATCTGGGACAAAATGGAACGAATACAAATGCACAGTGACAAACTCTTCACAACACAAGCACACGCACACACATGCACACGCAACACACATACACACACAAGCAGCCAGCAGAAATCAGACTCACTTTATTGATCCCCGAGGGGAACCCGGGCTGCCATCAAACCCAATGCAGTCAAGCAGTTCATATCTGCAGTAAGAGATACGAGAGAACAAACGCGACAGAAAACCTCTAACAAAGTCAAATGAAAACACATACCGACAAAATATTGACGTTGGTGTCAGCTGATTTAACTTCATCACTGAATTTCAGATTTTAACCCCCGGCTGACCTGCCAGGATGGCACTGCTCATTTTGTCCTTTATTTGTCAGGTTTGTGTCATAGCAGACCTTTGTGTGACCCCATTTAAACTCAACTGCCCGTTCAGTCACTGATCATGTGTTAACGTCAGTCCTTAAGTTGTTTCTTTCAATATTTACTTGGTTTAAAAGGCACAAGTTGTTTGCTAGCGTGTGTAAACTTGTTAACACCGTCTTATAAAACCGAGGTCGGGACATGCTTAAGGCAACACATGTATACGCCACTGTACACGCTGGCTTTGGATCATGGAGTACACGCAAGGAAAACCTTAAAATTCAATGCCATCCAATACAAACCCACTACGATCAATGCTACTCAATCAATGCTTTTTGAGGCCATAGTTGGTGGTATGATGGATTTTATTGTTTTACGACATGCTCCCGTTATTTTCTTCATCCTCATGATGAGAAACAATTTCCCCATTCATGTTTCTCTGGGAATTAAGCCATATTTTTTACTTTAACAACAACAAATCAACTTCTAGTATCTGTGCTTGAGAGGTATTTGTATACAATTAGTCTAACTGATTCTCTGCCAGAATACTCAATTGTATTTTATGCTTTTACTAAAAACCTCAGATTCTACACAGTCAAATAGGGTCAAATCTTAACCTCAAAACTGCTACATTTACTTCACCGCTGCCATTTGTTTACATCTTTTAAAGGATTTGTATTGCCTACCTAAAAAGATTAAGTGGGTGTCACGACCCACGTCTGAAAGGACTGAAAAGTTCTCCACAAGTGTTAAGCAGTGAGAATCCTTCTCATGAAGTCATCGTCTCATTGCCCTCAATCAATCTCTCAGCATGGCCTCCACTGTAAAACGTGTTCCATTAGGCAGGGTAAAAGCGCTGCTGACCTAAGCTTTGGCTGATTCCAGAACAAAGAAAACGTCAGGCAGACATAACAAATTGTCCATCACAGTGCGTGTTGTTCACTGTCAGGTAAAATTGGTGGCAGGAATCTGATACTGCAGTAAAGTTATGGCATGCGAGAGGATAACACAATGTTCAAGAATGTGAGATGTCTCCTTTGTCAAGGAATTCTGATGTGTCTTAAGGATGCTATGTTATGTTCTACCAAGATAAGAGGATCGTATTTCAACAGAAACATCCTGTTCTGGGTTTAGGATATCATCAGTATTCAACCTGCTGGATGCTGCGATTTGCTTAAGAGGAAATGGTAAAGCAGGGCTGACAAAGTAATTAAGTGTGCAAGCAAGGGATTTTAAGACACATGTCTTCCCTGAACCATGTCCCCCCTCGCCCCCTGCCCTGCCTTTTCACCTCTGAGACCCCTCTTATGACCCCTTTGTTGGGGTGAATGGGTCTAGATCCATGGAACCAGCTAATTATAGAGTTTAACGTCTGCTTGGCTAAGCTCTAAACGCCGTAGAACATTCTTGCAATTGGCAGAGTCGCTATGAGTGTGTTGGCGTGTGACTGTGTGAGTGTCTGTGCCCTTTGTGTGTTGGCTGTTATTATTGAAACATTGTGCAGCCATATTGCTGGAGAAAAGTCTGTCCCTTTCGCACACACGCAGACCAAATGAAAATAAGAAGAACATATGCCTCATCACAGACAGATAACACAGACAATAGAGACGCACAACATACATCAATATGAATATTATAAAGGCAATATTTTTTGAGCGTACGTCATTCATCCACCTGGATTTTTTTAGGGACTGTTTCAAAATATCTAAGCGAAGATAATACCCATACTTTGCTTTTTAATTTCATGTAAAAATCTGAGACTCAGGGAAAAACAAACATGGCAGAGCAAGTCTGTGAGCGCGTGAGGGAAGTAATACAAATGTAGAGTAAACCAATGGCCTTTCTCCATCGGTGAAATCATGCAGCTGGTATTTGCTAATTAAAAGAGGCTCTGCAGAGCTCAGCCTCTTGTTTCAAGCTCAGCCAGACAGTCTTTCCATATGTTAGTCTCACTTCATCCCTTGCTGATTATTGTATTGATATCTGATGGAACAACAGAGAACACATCCTGACTTACTCCATTCTTGGGCTTTGCTCCAAGGGCCGGTACAGGCTCTGAGATCGGGGTCACTGCAGCAGGAACATGCAGGTGTGAATGTTGAGGGTTTAAGCTTTGCGATGTTGATGCTCCCGGTACAGAGCATAAATCCAACTCCTGCACGGATAATAGACAGAAATGACGGCAGATTGAAATGTTGTGTTAAAGTCATTATCACGACATGAAAAGCAGATTAAGAAATAAAATCGAGTTCAGCAACATGCGGCCGTGTACCTGGAGTTGTCGTCTGCGGGGGATAGGGGTGGTGTCCATAGAGGAAGTGGCACTGAGGGCATTCTCAATCTCTTGGTCTAACTGGTCCAGCTTCATCATCAGCAGCACCATGGAGTCCAGACGAGCATGTTCCCGCTAAATAAAGAGACAAACTGTGTCAAGATACATGTACTGTTGCAAATACTATCAAATACAGTGGGGAAAAGGTTTACAATGAGGCCTGGGATAAAAAAGAAAAGAGAAAGAACTGGAAGCTGAATGACGTTGATATCACAACAGTGAGACCCCTTTGTGGAGTTTTCCTTTAAATTTGTTTCCCTCAACAGTGAGATCAGTGCCACTAGAACAGGAAGCAGGCTAAAGTAGTACATTCATAAATAATTTATTGACGCCTTGACAACTGGGAACTTTTACTATATCGAGTGTAATTCATGTATTTTTCATGGAATGCATCAAACTTGGCTTCATCTGATCCGCATTATTTCATCACTTGAGGCAGAGATGATGACAATCGTTACACACTGTGGCAATTCATCAGCTTGTAGCTCGCTTCCGGATTAGCTGACCCAAGTGAGCAGTTTGGTCTTTTTTGAAACACACTCCTCTCCCTGAAGGTCTCTCAAACTGGCACATATTTCAGAATTTCATCACTGGCTCTGGCTCAATGAACAGCACAAAATGATGCACAATGAAAAACAATTTGGCCGAGGATACAGAAGAATTATCCCTGCACCCAGTGGCTTTGTTATTATCTATATGAAGGCCATCTCTGAGAATCCATGACACAGACAAAGACACCCAAACACACTTCATACCAAAAGATATACCGCTATCTGTCATCTCTGCCGCTCTCTTCTCTTTCCCTCTCTTTCCTGCTCCTTTGTTTGCATTTCCTTTTGTCATTTAATAAAAAAAGAACAAGAAAAAAAAACCATTTCCTCCCTCCCTTGTGTATTTTGTGTTGTACTTCATTGTTGCCCCTCAGGCTTCCAACCTGCCCCGTTCCATTAGTTTACCCAACACTTAACAAGCCTTACACTGACCTCAGGTGGCATGTGACCAGTAGGACAAGCTAAATTACACTCTTGGCCTTCCACTCTCTGCTACATCTCAATTCCATTTTTCAATGGGATATAGGCAATCAATCAGCAGCTTGTAAAATGACTCCCTCCATTCCCCAGAGAGCATTTTTCTTTCATTTTCCTCCTCTTGTCTCTTAGTCTGGCTCCGGGTGTGTCTGAGGTTCTCTTAAGAAGAACCCCAAAAAACTGACATCACTATTCCCAATCCCAAACAAGCCCAGTTACAATGTGCACTAACAGATGTTATGAGAGTGAGCTCATAGGACACTCTGTGACACTGTGATTCTAAGTGTGTGCACAAGAACGGAGGCATGTTCACATGTTTAACTGAAAGTGAACGTGGACATGCCGTTAGGTAGCTGTGCATTAGACTAAGATATGCAGGATAAATCACCTCTGATAGTTTAACATAATATGTAATGTAGCATGAATTTGCATGTGTTAAGTGTACAATGGGTGTGTACATGTGGCAACATTTATATGAGCTGAGCTGGGGCGAATGCTAATGTTTGCCAAGGTGACAGCCAGATGGATCCTAGATAGAATCCGTATCGGGATAATCAGGCCATGGCTCCAGCTCTGTGCCTGGCTCCCAGCCCCATCCCTAATGATGTCTTATGACCTATGCTTACATTTATTTTCCAGTTAGAGCCCAATTAGCCTGTCAAAAGCCTTTCCTATTGGGTTTGCTGAGGGAGCGAATAAGACACGGAGGCCATGTGTGCCACGGAAATGTGTCTCACGTCGATGCATTCATTGGCATTTTAGCTAGCGGCAGCGCACATGACTACTTTCTGTCTCCTCGCCGAAGGATCACAATGACACTTTGTGTCGTGGTAAAACAATGACATCTTTACGAGGCCACACTGAATGAACAATAGCGGCTGGATCGAGATGGTAAAAACAACCACAAAACAGCCGAGTAAAAAACAAGTGCACTGCAATGTCAGGCACTGCCGAAGAGCCGTGCTTCTATTGGGGGCATGCTGGAGGTTTGGGTCCTCTCAGAAGGTTACTGTCCTCTTTTTCCCATCCTTTGAGGTTTTGCGTTACATTCCTCTCAGCTTCCTGTTTTTTTGTGATGGGAGACGGTTCCCACACTGTCTGATCTGGTAGACCCCTCCTACACTTTTCCCTCTTCTCTTTTTCATACCCCTTGTGGCCTGCATCCCATTTGTCAGACCTGTCCACTGTACTTCCTCTGATGACCTCAACACAAGAGTGCCATTTTATATCACACTATTGCATACACACTGATTAACGGATGGTGTGTGTATGAGAGAGAGAGAGCAAGATAGAGAGAGAGGTACAACAGTGATGTTGCCAAGTTGTCTGGTAGCAGATAAAGAGAGTTAAGCCAGTTTGGCCCTGGGGTCAAGATAAGGCCTTGTTGCTAAAACAAATAAACAGAGTAACAAAGCCCAATATTAGGTTAATCTCACACCATTATGTAAACCAGATGGCTTCATTTTACAGACTGATCCTGCAACAACATGGTCCAGTGGAGACATTATCATTAGTTACAATAGATTTACCAGGTGCCTTTTGCAACTTTTTGTCAGAGAGATGATTCCAGTTAGCTGTTGCCCGCTAAGGAAAATAATATTTATGCTTTGTGAGGTAACTATATTACCTCCCTCGGAGGTGATAATCCTTTTTTTTTGTTGTTCTTGTATTGAAATCCCTCTCCGTGCAACTGATGTGAGTGGATTTATCAGAAAATGCGATACTTGCTAACACGGTGAATGAGATGAGTTTAAATTAACATTGATCCAGCATACCATTACAGGAACTCCTTCAAAGCACATTTTCTGGTTAAACTGGCAACATTCTGTACATGAAAATACACCCTGTGGTGAAAACCCTGCGGTGCTCTCAAAGAGAAGTCAAGCCATTACCATATGGTGGATGGATTGCCTTGGCGCCTTCCAGTTTTATGGCTGGATTTGTCTTTTCAAGTTCCCGGGGCCAGGTTTTTGGATATGTAATACAAAGGTTTTAGGTCTTCCCAAAATTCAAACCGGAGCCAGCGGTAATAAATGTGGCATAGGTTTTCCATGTCCCTACACGGACTATGATCTCAGAGGCCCCTCTCATCTTTGGCAGCTGATAAGGTGACGTCAACATCACTTCTGACTAAGCAGGCCTCCAAAGTTTCAGTGCAAACACAGAGCTTATGTTCATATCATGCAATGAAAATACAAGAAAACTTCTGGGACTGTAGGATAAGCCTTTGTAAACCACAGATACCACCAAAGCATGTCAGTGAGTGATACGTCATACAAATATGACGATTGGTCACTTCTGTTACTCACACATAATCATGGGTGATTCTAGACTTTGTGGCTAAGGTTGAAAAAGATATACTTCTTTCATTTTCAGAACAGTGGTGGTGAAATCTGTATTAACAACCACACGACATTGAGCATCATCTGTGTAGCACATACACGTCAGCCACTAGCCTGAAAATATTATGGCTGAGTGTCAACAAACAGCACCGCAAAACTGGCACCAATTCTGTACATTCTGACAGCATTTAAACCATGGACACAACTTCCCACAACTGAGGAGCAAACCACTGTTAACCCCAAAAGCACTCAGTCATTGTAAACACGTTGCACACTATGAGAGGAAAGCCTCAACCATTGCACGTGACTGAGCGTCCTCTTTCATTTCTAAAGGCCCATTTGAAAATGATTTGTTATATGTGAGAGGAGTGGCACTTTATTGATCCTTGCAGGGAAATTTATTTTCAGCATTTAACCCATTCTAAGTACGCCCACCCAAATACACACACACACACACACACACACACACACACCAGCACCGTTTTTATACTTGCATTGTATGAGCAGATTTGAAAAAGTTGTTCCACAATGCTCACTCTTATTCAGCAATCAGCTCATTTTATGGCTCAGATTTAACTACATCTGGCCAAAGCTGCATCTCTAAAATGAACTCATGTGATTTTTTTTTTAATTAATCACCGTACGCTTTCTTATTTACGACTCCGAGATGATGATCATCATCATCAGCAGCAACTTTTAAGTACAACAAAAACCCAACTTTCCTCACTACGGTGCTTGTCCAAACAAATTCGCCTGCTGAAGCGGACCTGTCGTTTAAATAAAGAATCGCTTGTTTTCATTTCAAAATGACGAACACCGCGACTGGTAATACTTAATAAATACGGTGTCATTTCCCTGGCCTCTGCTTTGTTCCAAAAAGCCAAACTTCACGAGCTGCTCATTAATAGTGTGACATTTCTGGCACGTTACTGTACCTTACAAAGCACGTTGGCAAACGCTGAGTAAATAGTACTCGACATTTTGAGATAGTGATTCAAGCTTTTTTGCCCTGGAGATCATTTCGCCGTCCAGCGCACGGTCCTTATGTCCCGTGAGCTTTCACACCCCCACATTCACATTCTTCATGCCCTTATAGGACCTTGTTTTGCAATGAGCGACTGAAAGAAAGAGTAAAACATTTCACAGAACCCCCCACTCACTAATCTCTAAGCGTGTCAGAGTGAAGTCATTGTTTTCCAAGAGTCCTGCCAGAGAGTGGGACAGAAATTATTTGTAGGCAGTATAATGACCAGTTAGTGTCAGTTCGTGTAAAAGGGAACTACATTCGAGCGACTCCACGGAGAAAACAAAACAAAACAAGTCTTCTCTCGTGTTCATTTTGATTACAGCACCATGCACCAGCGTACTTTACATCCACCTTTGTTTACATATTCCCACCCTCATATACTCAGGCTTACCTTTCTGGTGCAGACTTTCCCCACGTTGTCCTCTTTCTGATTTCCAAACTCAGGTTCTAAAAGTGGATTGGCAAGGCTTGTGTCACTGTAAATAATTGTCTGTGCTGCCTCCATTCTCGATGTGGCTCCTGGCCTGTGGTGTTCCCTCTGACCATCTGCTACCTCAGAGCCAGGTGACTCACTAATGCAACAAGCCTGGGTTTGGTTGCCATGGAGTCCCTCTGCTGGGGCTACATCACTGACCTCTGCAGAGCATGATGGCAGGTTTTGGGTATGTTGTTCCTCACTCACATGGGATGGTTGAATCGGTCGATTTTTGGTGAAAAGCGAGGCATCGTTCTTTTGAGTCTTCAGTGCAATGCTGTCGTCTGCCTCGGTGGTCCTCACCTCATGGATCGTGTCCAGGATTGAACAGCTGATTTCTGGCTGCAACTGATCGGCATTTGTAGTTTGGTCCTCAGATGATTCTTTGGACAATGTGCTTTCCTCAGTGCTCTCTGGTGGTGGACATATGGAGCTCTTTACAGCCATATGGTGGTTTGCACACTGAGCAGTCTCTGATATTGGTGGATGGACTCCTTTTGAACACCCAGAGGCCATATTGCTGTTATTAATACCAATATCACACAATGAATCTGCCCCATTCAGGACACCTGCTGCTTTTTCACTGCCATCTTCCTGCAGCCGTTCCTCTCCCGGAGTCTGTTCGATTGCTGTCACTTCAACATTTTGTTGTTCCAAAGATGTCTGTGTCACTTCAGAGTCACAGTGTTGATCCAAAGACCTGGTGCAGGCATGATGAGCTTGTTGTCCCTGGCTTGTCTCTGAGTGAAAGTTCAATCCTTCATTTGCATTAAGAATTTTTGGGTTATCCATCTTGGGAGCCTCTGCGTTGCAGCATTCATTCACTGCTTTGTCACATTCTCCCGTTGGCTCTACAGGCTCGTTGCACTTTGATGTTGCATCACCGTTCTCCATATTTACTGGGCACTGCAGCACATCAGACGTTAAAATCACACTCGTATCAGCATGGCTGTTGGTGGAAATATCTTCATCTCCGACATCTGGTGGGTCATCTTGAGGTTTTGGTTCAGTAGCAGAATACTGGGTTAGTGAGGCTTCAGAGATTTCAGGAGAGCAGATGTGATCCTCTGTATGACTCTCCTTTGTTTCCTGGTGATCTGGAAGTTTGCCAGACTGTTCACCAGCAGCTTCAGACAGCGCAGGCCCATTGTTTGAACAGATAGAGATGCATTGTTGCTGTTTAGCAGAGATAAGTCCTATACTTTTAAAGACATCATCATCATCATCATCATCATCACAGACGTCATGATTCTGACTACTGGCTGTGCCAAACTCACATTTGCCGTTGATAGCCCTGGAATTATAATTGCTGTTGTCATCTGTACCAGAAATATTAGTGCTAGACTTCCCCCTGGTCATCTTACAGTGAATCCCAACACAGTTTGCATTGTCTGCAGTGTGGAGAGGCTCAGATTCACAGCGTCTTTGAGGAATGTCAACATCCAACAACTCGTGAACGTTGTGCAGTAATTCTTTGTGCAAATCCCGTGGCAATTTTCTGTTGCCCTGCACTAAGTCCACCTGTTCTGATTCTGCATCATTTTCCACAACTGAAGTTGTCATCTCAAACGTCTGAGCCAGGTCACTCGCGGGTGTTTGGTGGCAGCATTCTGGCATGGACGCACATCTTGTCTGTCGTCCTTGTTTGGAAACCCCCGAACCCGTCCATCGTCCCTCGCTGTCGACCCCGTGACAGCAGACCAAGTCCAGATCATCATAACTGTACTGTAATCCCGATGGATGAGTCACATGCTCCTCCCAACTTCTTTTCCGTATTGCTACTGGCATGGTGGACAGCCAGTGCTGCCTTAAAGACTGGGTAAAAATCACGAAGCAAATCTTCTGCACCTCCTGGAAGAGAAGAGAAGAGAAGAGACGAGAAGAGAAGAGAAGAGAAGAGAAGAGAAGAGAAGAGAAGAGAAGAGAAGAGAAGAGAAGAGAAACCAATTAATGTACTGAAGTTATGGGTTTAACTGAATTTGCAGGTGTCATTTCATGCTTAACTTCTAAAATAAACAGTGTGAAGGACAGGCATAATTTATTCCACCAGGATCTCCCTGGAAAGACCCATCTAACAGGAGAAAACAATATCTTATCAATATGGCTATTTCTGATTCAGATCACTGAATACTTATATACTGGCTTTATTTCGTGACCTTGGTCTGCAACTGTTCTTTTTTTTGTCTAAAGCGTTGGGGAAACATCCAGAAATGAAGCCCACAAAGCAGCTTGCATTCTAAAACCGATAACTGTAACAGTACCCACCCATGGTACCGCAATGAAAACAGCGTGAGTTCTAATAATGAAAATTAGAGGCATGCACACAAACCAAAAACCAATCTCAAACTGCGGCGTTACAGAAGTTGTCAGCTCTATCTGCTCTGTGTATGTCCTGTCACTTGAAGAAAAGTTATGAAGCGCATTTTGATCCCCACTCGAATTACGAGAAATCTCGCAAAATCCTCAATTCCTGTTGAGCATCCTGCTGCTAACAACGAAGGGATACAGTGACGGAAGACACATCTCCTTTTTTTAATCATACAATAATTATTTCACCGTCTTTCTCCATTTGCTCAATTTCTTACACGTGTGAGTAATGTTTAAATAGAAAAGAAACAAACTGCAAAAAATGTTAGCATTTTGCACTTTATGTCAAATGCCATTCAACAGTAAAATTAAGATTGGAATGTGGTTCCCCCCCAGTTTTGCACCTTTGGTGTCCTCTGGAATCGAGCTGGATAGTATCAACTGACATCTGCAATCTCTGGTATGAACCTGCTCTGGGTTGTTACTTAAATACGAGTGGTTACTGAAAATGTCCCAAAGTAGCTGCTCCGCTTCAAGCTGCCCGGGAACCAAGACCACGGTCACCTAAATACTTGTGATAATTCATATCACTAATGTTGTGACACAGAAGTAATATATTCTGTACTAATCACCAGGTTGCAGATCCAGCATTTGTTATCCAGATATGTAATGAAGGTTGCTTCCATCTATCCTTAACCAGTCCAGCAGCTTTTGGGAAATATGCATCCATGTTGTTCCAAGTGATTTGACATATTCCGTTACGGTAAGCAGTCTTTATTCTAACTCTCTGGAAGCCATTTCCATGATCCCAATCACTGTATCCACTGTAAATCGGTCGGAAAAACACAGCAGCCCCCAAAGGCAGGCAAAACGCCGGGGAGCAGTGAAAAGTCCACAGACAACTTCCATCTTGATCACATTAGGGCTTTTTGCTGACGCTGAATGCCGAGAGTTGAGGTGCTGTGAGAGGGGCTGGCTTTTCTTTCCCCCACTCCACCCCTGCTCTCCTCCGTTCTATCCCTTTCTCATCAGGTCCCCTCCCTGACAGGGAGTCTGAGTCATATCCTAGGAGCCCCATCCCCCGTCCGTCTCCAAGCACACTATACCCATTTATTCAGTCCCTCCTCCTCAAATTTACGTTGTTTCCTCACCATTTTAGAAACTCCCTCTCAGCTAACCTTTCCTCTGAAAACTCGTCTCTTTCCTCTTCTCGTTGGACTTTCCCCCCCATTCTTCCTTAGCTCACTATTCCACTGAGCTGGGAAAAGCTCCCACCAGTTGATTTTGATTAGTAACAGACTCTGCTGCTTTGTAGGACCTCTGGCTGTGAGCCAAGTGAGATTGCTCTAATGTTTTGGCAGTTATATCTGAATCATGCTTCAAAAAATGTCATCCTGTAGCTATACAAGCATTTTTATCCAAACACATGGCAATGAATTAAACAAACAGAATAAAACACACAGAGCAAAATAATTCAATGGATATAGTGATAAAATAATAAAAGGACGCCTTTTTTCAACATTTCTGTCGGAAAATATGAACATCTCACAAAGAACTGCCTGATATCTTTGTTTTATTTTAGACCTAAGAGAAGAAAAAAAAACACATTTAAGTACCCAAATGCCAGCCATTCATTTCCTAATATAGTCATTTGTCAGAGGCACTTAGCAGAGAGAAAAAAAGCAAAGCCAGCGATATTTACGCTTAATGTCACTGAGATCATTGAGGACAAAAATAATCAGGAAATTCAGTCGTTAATCTCAAATGATCCTGGATTTAGAGTCTGACCCAAGTTTGCTATTTTGTGGGCTGTGGATTTACACTGGCAGAAATATGAAGAACAGATTGTCACTTTCTAGTCTTCCATTTGTTTCAATCTAAATGCTGCATAATCAAATTTCTGTCGAGCTCAAGCAGTGGCTGATTTGTCAAATTTATAGTTTTCAGTAGGGCTCAGATTCACAGTGGAACAAAGCAACAGGGAGAAGACAAACACAAATGAGGACTGGAATGAAGCCCCCTCCAAGTATCCTGTGACCCCGAACTCTACCCTTTAGGTCATCCAGATGTGAAGGGAGACGCTGGATGAGTCTTTTCTTAGGGGCTGTGATGGGAAACTGTGCTCTGCTGTCCATGCTGGCTCTCCGGGGACACAAGACGGTCATAGGGGGAGGGACCGAGCCAGACAAGACTCCTCTGTAGCATGTCACATGTGCTCTGTGGTGATGCAGTGAAGTGCAGTGTAACAAAATGCAGATCCTGTTGGTCATGGTAACTTCCATGTGGATACGGCTGATGATTGAGGCACAGGGGCCACTCATTACCTCCAGTGGACATCCAACACAGGCCTATAATTTCAGAGGCTACCGTCTCCCCCCTGCCAATCAGAATGTCTCGCGTGGCCACAGGGCAACCATACTATGTCATGATCTGATCCATCAGTAGGAGGCGACGCTGTGCAACACATGTTAGGGATCAACAACACGTGTGAGCCGGCGATGTGTGTGTCTATATGTCTGCACTTGTGTGTGTGTGTGTGTGTGTGTATGTGGGTACCGGACCTTGAGGGGCTGCAGCACTACTGAAGCTTTAAAATTGGAGCATTAAAACAAAATGGAGCTTGAAATATGATTTACTGACAGAATTGTTTTCCTCTTGGTTTGACTAAGATTTAAGGCTGAAACTCTTGACATGAAGAGACCGTCTGATGTAATACTAGAATTGAACCATTCTCCATACTTGACAGTATTATCTGCTTATTTGTGCGCAATGCGCGTGCAGTGCTAGTCAGTTGGGAATGTGTGTAAACGTCGAGAGTTGTTTTCGAGTATGTATTTAATCGCCCTTTAAAAGTCAATGTTGACGGCCAGGCTGTGACCGTCTTAGATCAGTTACAGAAAACAGATAAAATTTCGGATCAGCAGTATTGTTGATCACATGTCTAAAGTGGTCAAATGCATGGATAAGAAAGACCTATTCATGATTCACCCATAATCCCCCACTGTTCAACCCCTCAGTCTCTTAAGTGGAGCACTGAGGGTCCAAAGGAAACAGCCTCACATTCCTCACTGATATAGTTTATTATTGGAAAAAAGCCAGTCTAAATCATAGGCATTGAAGGACACGGCGTGTTTGCCCATGGTGGAAAAGGTAGGTGATACTTGTAGAGAAAAAAAAAACATCACTTCCCACCCATAACGGAGCCTTTTTGAATTCCTGCTAACATAAAGAATGCTTTGACAACATTTTGTCGCACCCTTTTAAATAACCATTTTACAGTACTTCCCTACTAGTTATGTGGCGTTATAAAAACACAGCTGAGGCTTGATTTACACTAAAAAGAAAACTAAACAATCTCAGAATCTCATCTGGGGGTCTAAAAATAACATCAAGAAACCACACCGAGATCCTTGCAATCCTTTCCTGCCACTTGCAATGCCCTGTGGTTCACAACTCCTTTTGAAAAAACCAGCGTCATGGTGGATTTAGTGACTGTGTTTGAGCCACGGGTGGGAACAATCGTTTCCTACACTTGAATGAAACATCTGTATGTAGACATGTGGACGAAGTGACGGTGGAGCTTAAGAGCATAAGAAAACCAATTGAGGGAAGTTGAGCATTTGTGAATTGCAACACACTTGTATGGGTCCACTTGTAAACGGACATCATAAGTGCAGAGTTGTGGGAAGCACCTAAGGGGGATGCTGATCATGGGTTACAGTATTACTGTTACCGTGGGAACAGGAAGTACAAGTTATGGAGGATACAGGCCATTACAATCTCCAGGCAAAAATAATCTAACTAATCTTCTTGTGAGGGGGTGTGGGTATTAGACAAGAGAGAACATTTTGAGTGTGCGTGTGTGAATGTTGTTTGTATTCTCTTCCACTAATCAAATGACACAGACTTGTGAGCGTGATTTTTATGACGAAAGTGGAAAATACTTTTCCACACACTGGGAAACTCCCAGTGTTTACTGTGTACCATCTGGTCTTTGTGGAGGTTTTTCAGCCCCCTACATGGTTAAAAACAGAGGCTGACCAACACTGAATCAGAGATTCGGTGACATCGACATTTTTAAGGTCATAAGATGAATATCTCCTGAACTGAAGGAATCACGGTCCTTGTCATTTTCGGCCCTTCCTGTTTGGTATGAGTATATTGACAGACACAAGGAAATGTTATGTAGTCCATATAAGCACAGAGCCCCTAAAAAGCCTCGCTGTTGAGAAAAACCTATATTTATCGAGGTGACAATAACCTTTCTTTGACTGATTGGAGCCCCTCCCAGCATGGGAGGGGCCACGGAGGGCGAGTGACCACAGCACAGCGAGTGACCCCCCACGCCCCCAGCTGGCCTCAATCCCATTACCTACAATTTCCACGATTTCCTGTTTTTTCCCTCGATTATTATGGGCCTTATATGTATTTGTGGAGGGAGACATGCATTTTTGACAGGGTCCCTGATGATCAATGAGCCTATTGCACCACACTTTGTCTTCCCACTTTGTTTAAAAGTGTCAAAATCAACAAATCAACCAAAGGACTTTAGTGGTGAAAACTTCCTTGGCAGACGCAACTGGTGGTCCATGGAGGTATTGCAGGGGACTATGACTAAAACTATGACTTCAGTAACGTCACTTTAATGCCACTAGCAGTTAAAAAGTTTTGATGTTATTTGTACAATTTGTATTTCTTTTGTGAGAATAATCAAAACCATGCACATTCAATTTTGCAACTCCATAGCTCTGTGAGAGTGGATTTTCCACACTGGCATACTTGAAGAGTAAGCACGGGGCTATGCTGGAGACGGAGAATGACATCAGAATGTCCCTGTCCACCACTGTACTGCCAAGAATAGACAGATTGTGTGCAACGCACCGCACCCAGAAACTGCACTATTACCCCCCCACATCAGCAGTCCCCACAATGCCTTTGAGTCAGGACCATGGTCCATATAGGTCAAATTAGGTAAATCCCCTGATTCAAATAAAAAAAGAAAAATGAGAAAAGTCTGTGTTAAAAGCTATTTGAATCAATTTGGTGCCACGTATAAAAATCTTTCAGAGGCCAAAACGTTCATGCGCTGGGACACTTGTTTGTATGTTTACGTGTAAATGTCGTCTACATGCCTCTCAGAAACACTTCTTGAATCCCAGACAGATCCAGATACATCAAAGTATGACAACAACAGCTGCACTCCAGGACTCTATGTTCTCTTACTCAAACAAAGGCCTATAACATTAAGCTCCTGCATCAAAGCGCATTCTCACACACAGCAGCCTTGAAGTGTGTGCAGGAATGCAATGAGACATACCTACCTATACAGATTTATGGTTTAAAGCCAATGTAAAACTATGTCTTTTGAGCAGACACGAATAGGATAGTTGGACATATTTGATTTCATTGGCATCTGCTGTAGCAGCTCTTCTTGTTTGTGTTAACAAAGGTCAACTGAATCAGACAGAGCCCTCTGCGTATACTCTCAATATTTCGAGCAGAAAAACATACTTTACAGAGACCCACCCAGGATTTAGACAAATAATATTTATTCTCTCATGCTGTTGTTTATGAGGAATGAATCCTGAGCTCGGACCAGATCATGTGAAGGCCAGTTCAGTGACGTATTACATCCCCTCACCGTGGACTCTGCTGAGCATATGTTCTATTGGCAAGACCTCTTCGCGGAGACATCCAGGAAAATTGTGTTGTCCTTGGACACGGTTGCTACAGCAGAATCAGACGGAAATACTTGAAACTCAGCGTCAGGATATGAGGGAACACAACCTGTTTCATCATAAGATCAGAGACCTCTGGACAGTTGTAATGTCCCAACGAGGGCAGCGCCTTGCTCTCTCAAACAAATCTACATTACATTCTGAAGAGCAACTGCTTATCACCTGTTCTCGGTGTTGTCTTAGTTTTATTTTATATTCTATATTGTACGAATAAGGTCTGTTAGTTAAAAGCAGAAGGAAAAGTGCTTCTGTATGAAACTATGCACGTGCATTCACGAATAAAAAGAAAAAAAAAGACTGCCGCAGTTTATCTTCATCTTGACCTACACAAGTAGGAGTAGAAATGTTTATAGTGTAATAGCAGGAGGAGGTTTAAAAAAAAAAAGAAGCAAATCACCTCGTCTTGAGGAAAACTGTTTGACATTCCAACCCACAAAGGACACGCACAGGCCAGGAAACGAGAAGAAACACATGGCCTGTATGAAAAAGATGCAACTACAAACATCTGAATCTGGTTAGGATAAAATGATACGTACAACCAAGAGGATGCGCGATACTAAGGACACAAATCAAGGATATGAGAGGGAGAAGTGCTCTCCCTATTGAGGACGACAGAAATAAAGATACAGATATTTTAGAATATTACAGCGATGGTCTCACTTGTGAAATGTCTTTGCTTGTACTTGGAAATCTGTGCCTATCATGAGAGGTCCTACTGAGACAAAATACCTTTGAACTTCTTGTGCAACTCGAGCCTTTTCACGAGAATTTCAAAATAAAACTGACTAAAAATGGACCTATTGGTTTTTACATCAGAGTTTAAGATTCTAAGAACGTTCGATTCCATGACATTGGTACTATTAACTCTCCTGTTAAGTGGGTTAACCATTACCAGATGACAGCCGCAGGGTGGCGTGATCGGCAAACGTGGAATTCCATCGAATAAGGTGAGTTTTCACTCATCAGTTTGTTTTGATCCTCAGTATTTAGGTTTCCCGCTCATTTCTGTTCAAATTCCCTGCTAAAACTCGCCATGTTTGAAAATGAATTACATATTTTCTTCAGTTACTTCTTTCCTCCACTGAGCGGCGCCAAAGTCTTCACGTGGAGAATTTGTCCTGCAGACTATGCTGGTGCTGCGTTCGAGGCTAATCGTAACGTCTAACGGCTGTATCGCTCAGCAAATTATTTTTGATTTTAAAATGTTGATACATTTTTTTGAGTAAAATAAATGGACCTTAGTTCAATGAATTAGTAAATATTTCAATAAAATATTAATAACAAGAAAATAAAATATTCTTCTGCGTAAAATATTGGGGGTAGGATTTGTCATAATTATCCCAAAATACAAAATTCAAATAAAATCAAAATCAAAACAATACCTGTCCCTTTTATCACTCACTATTAACAACAGTATAGTTTATTGATGTGTTTTAATGGTAAATGCTTGTTCAAATTAGCTATATTTGTAAAGAGTCGAGCAAGGAAAGAGAAAAGATTGCATTCATATTTAACAATTGTTATTGGGAAGGCATCAAGTATTTCACGTTTGATCGTTGCCATCTCAATGACTTGCAAACGTTTCATATTTCAGATATTTCTGACGGCACTTGAATGCAGCAAATGTGACTTCTTCCGCATTTACCTGCTAACTCAGGGATGTTTACAAATGTTCGGGCGTGTGTCACCGAAGTAAAACGCGCTTAAACAGGGTTTTAAATTATTTATTCGCTAGACTTCGATTCTCTTGTTGTGCCGTTGATAGGGAGAAACAGAAATGACGGCAAGCTGAAAAAGTTTAGACAAAGAAAAACAGTTTAAGTTTTGTTTTCGTTCGTATCGAAGGCGTCGTTTGTTTGTCGTCCCACAATGGGTTGTTGCAGCAGTACGGAGGTAAGTCAGTATTGATATATTGGTTACATATATTTAGTTTTTAAGGGGTCAAAATGGTTACTCGGAAACTTAGACATCTTTAAGCCTGTTTGTAATTCACAGAGCGGGTTGGTAATATGCTGATTTCATACGCGTAGCGGGCGTGTGTGTACTCCCGCCTCAGCGAGAGTGAGAGAGAGCTGAGACCCTGTTTGACTCCTTGTTTGCAGCAGCAAGACAGAACATCACCGTGCCAACAAAATCAAACTTGGGCTGAACCATTACTGTTTATTATTTATGTCTGGACAGAGCAAACGTGAGTGGAAACCACTGGAGGAGCGCAGTTGCACGGATATACCATGGCTCATCATATTCAGTGTTTTTTGTATTGGAATGGTAAGTTCTCATTTAAAACCCACAAAATCTATAAACTACACTCTGTCATTTCATGTCGACTCTTATAAACTCCTGGAAATACTTAGCCGTTGTTGTGATAGAAAGTCTGAATGTAACTATGTGTATGTAATTAACGAAGGGCATTTACTCTCTACTAAATATAGATATAAAGAGTAGGATTCTTTATCAGAATGTGAAAATCAGTAATGGAAAAAAATAATCCATAATGAATAGTGGTGAACCGTGGTGAGATAGTGAGTATGGACAAACTATATAGCAGATCAGCAGTGCAAGATGAGCAGTCCCTCCGAGTTTTAGTTAGCTGATGTGATTGCAGCTGGTGGTAGTAATGACCTCATGTAGCGATGTCATAGCAGAGTTGAGTAAATGTTATCCAACATGCTCCGCTATTAAACCTGCTGTTTTTGGAAGCGACGTGCGTGGTTGTGACCAGTAGTTTATTAACTGCCTTCCTCTACACTCTCCGCCAACGATAACAGTAATTTCAACTCCATGTTTCGATTTACCATGTTTCTGGCCTGTCCAATAACCGATTGCTGACAGGTTTAGTAAGATAGGGAGCAAGAAAGTTCACCTTTGGGTGAATTTCTGCAAGAACCATCAGCTTACGTCAAGCCTTTTCTACCAACAAGATATGGCATGCAGACAGATAGGTCCTCATACAAGTCAAAACGTGTAATCAAACTCTAAATATTTCACACGTTGGCTAATTTGAACACATTGATGCCATTTTTACCTCAAAAAACTATCAAAGAAACAAATGCAAACTGATATCTTGTCCTCAATGTTCTACATTTTTGTGTCTGTGTAACTGAAATCCAGTTAAAACCAGGCATTCAGGTTACACATAACCAGTGTTTGAACAGCTAGTTGCTGTCTGTATACCTATGTGTACACAGTCATTGTATAGAATGACACTCAGTAATTGAAATTCTATCATATATACTACATTTATATGTGACTTAGATGTCCAAACCAAACCTCCAACTAGAACAATCAATGTGTGTTGACCTGCAAATCGTATAATTTAGCTTTGTGGGACCTCACCCAAGATGTGTCACTTTCAGGTGTGTATTTGTGGCTTCGCCATTGCCACAGGAGCGGCCTCCAGGCTTATCTCAGGATATGACAGCTATGGCAACACCTGCGGTCAGAAGAACACCAAAATTGAGGGCATAGAGCTCAGTGGCCGAGACCAGACAGAAAACAAGTAAGTCTGGAACAGAGGGGATGTTTACACCATACCGATTAACTTGTGCTGGTAGAAAACACGCCATTCTGCATTATGTGGGCATGCAAGGACTGCACCATGTAATCCCTAATCTCATTAACTATAAACAATCCTTTACTGCTGCTGTAGAGAGAGACACAGACACATCACTTTGCCTCCTGTTCTTGCTCACTTTGGCAGATAGAATATAAAAATTCCAATACACTGACTTGACCCTGCATTTAGTGCAACATTAAATATCACAGGCTTATTCAGTTATAATAGGCGTTGAGTCAGACAATAAATAAGATCAACATTATCTGTCACAGCAGTTTGTTTAAAGTTCTGTGGAGCCTGGATTGATACAATTTGATAGGGTAACACAGAAGTTTAACAAATGTTTCAAATGGCAAACATTGTGGTGTAAAATAACAAAAATGAAAATTCATTGATAATAATGGCATCGTGTGTTATTGGTTGTGTTTCTCATGTGTCAGATTATCACAGTTTGAAGTGCTTATTCTCTTTTGTCATAAGGCAAATGTAGGTCAATCCTATGTCTTTCTTAGCAGTCACATGCACAAAAGTGTCAAATTTACCTCCAGTCATATATTTATATTAGATATTTGTCTCTTTGGGCTGTTGCTTTCCGTTAGCATGCGGCCTGTCTCCCGGTTTTAACTGAAACAATGGGTCACGCTTTATTGATGGGCTGATTGCCCGTGGAGGCTATGAATAAAAGGCGTTTGTGTCACAAAGAGGGATCTGTTCAGCATCTTGGCGAATGTCACTATCTTTCATTCTCTGCCCAGACAGAGCGATCCAGATGGCATAGGAATGACTGACTACACTGATGTTGTACACAAAATACAGAATATTTAATGAGTTGAATTGTTTTTCTTCTATCAGGTATGTTTTCTTTATAGACCCTTGCAACATCGACTTCATTAACAGGAAGATCCAGTCCATTGCATTGTGTGTTGCCAAGTGCCCTGCTGCAGAGCTGAAGACATACGCCGATTTAAAGAATTTTGCTTTGAATAATGGTGAGAAATAATTCAGCGGAATCTTTATGGTGAAAAAATGGTGGAGCATATAATGACAATTATATATAATCAGAATATTTGTTGCAGTGTTATCATACCTTGTTTCAGATTTGTTTGTTCTTATTTGTTGAGGTTTTCATACATTGTAATGAAGCTGAACACCTGCAAACTATTTTTTAATTCCTCCTTTTCCCTAATAGGATCTGAACTCTGCTCCTATGACATTAGTCCTACAAGATACCCAAGTCACGCTGACAGGTTCACGAAATGCCCCAAGCTCCCCGTCCCACCAAGGTGATAAGAGAAATCTCTTATTAACTGATGAATATAAAGTTATTGTTGGAGATTACAGTTTTACATATTACAAGGTGAAGTAGCATTTGCATTTAAGCATCATGTTTTAAGGCCATAATTAAAAATGAAAGCAACAAGGATGCATGTTTCTGTTGAAATATTTAAAATTTTTTGCTGTAATTTATTTTCTACGGGTCCTATTATATCTTAGTATTCTTAAGCCTAATTTTAATTTATTCAACAGTTATGAATGGAAACGGAAAGACATAAGACACATGGTCGCAAGTCTTCCATGGCCATCACTGAGTGCTCACTCTGTAGATAAAGCACAACTGAAATAATGTTCTTGATGTTTTCCTCTTGGTAGTAAATCCTTGCCGGTGTTCCATCGTTGTGTCCCCATGGACATTGGCTGCATTGCTGAGTTCGCCCAGGGCTTTGTCACGTTTGTCAGTGACAACAGTGTCTTACATCGCGTCATCGCTGGCGTGATGGCAAGCAAGGAGATCATCATGGGCCTCTGTTTGCTTGCATTAGGTATAACACATGATCACATCTGGTTCATTATAAACATTCAGACATTGAAGGTGGATAGTTTGATTGCACCAGCTGACAGTGTACGTTGTACTTAATTTTGTACTTCCAGTCAAATGCTGGTCACTAAGTCAGAAAGGAACTTGGGGAAGGAAAGTTATTTTTGTCAGGAAATAACAGGAAATGTCTGAGTGGTTACGATCATTGTATCCGCTGAACTTTGCCTCACAGGCATTAATATAAGATCTTTGCCTCTCCCACTGGCATTGCAAAGGACCAACAGAAGTGATCCCACTCTTTCTCACATGACAAATTTCATTCCAGCATATGTAGGCTGTCAACGCCAGATAACCCGTGGCAAAAGGTTATTTTCCTAATTGAAAGGACAAACTCAGTCAGGCTGTGTGTTGGCATCATTCATGCCAGGATTTGATACAGGTTTTGGAGCATAGTCATTTGCATTTTATTTGTTTTGCAAATACAATGAATGATTTATCAAAGCTGAAAATGAATGGCACAGTGAAGTCAACACCTTTGATGGTGGTTTGATGCCTCATGTTATGAGATTTTAATATGAATTATTCTTTATCTCCAATCCAGTTCTCTCCCTGATCCTGATGGTTGTCATTCGTTACATCTCCACTGTGCTGGTCTGGATCCTAACAGCTTTAGTTGTTATCGGCTCTATAGGTGACTTTGAACAAACTCCTTTTGCAGCACTCTTGATATTTAACATTCCTCCCCATCACTCATGTTTGACTCCGTTACTAATCAATGTCATCTTGGCACAACACTGCAGTGCTGAATTCTTTCTGCAGTATTTGAACATTTGTGTCCTCTGGTCATTTGCAGGTGCGACAGCCGTCCTCTGGTGGTTGTACGTGGACCACAAGAATGCCCTTAATAATAATGCCTTATCAGTCTTTGGGAAGGAAGTGGCCTCGGATAACGTTAAGACTCTACTTGTGTTTGCAATTGGTGCTACTATTTTCACGGTATGTCTGAGTCTGCAAGTTCAGTTCATTTTGGACATTAAAACAATCGGTATGACAGAAAATACATCTGCTTGTTTAAACATTCTGTCTCAGGTCCACTCCTCGAATGAGTTTATTACAAAGGTGTTCAGATCTTTATCTAACTGTCCAGGTGATTCTCCTGCTGGTGCTGTTTCTCTTGCGGAAGCGTGTGGCTCTCACCATTGCCCTCTTCCACGTAGCAGGCAAAGTGTTCACCCACCTCCCCCTGCTGGCGTTGCAGCCTTTCTGGACCTTCCTCAGCCTCATGCTCTTCTGGGTCTACTGGATCGCTGTGCTTCTCTTCCTCGGGACAGCAGGTTAGGAGGAAGACTAGTGTGTAAACCTGTGAGACTGTTAGCTTATGCTCTTCACAAAATGTTGGGTTGGAGTTCACGGGCGAAACTGAATCATGTAATGCAGCACGGACGTTTGTTCCTTGTGTAAAGTAAAATGTGAGTCATGCCCTTTCCAAACAATAAGGACAAATGTTCATTTTGCCACTTGTGACATTTTGTCCAGATTGGCCTGCATGATTTCACTCCCACATGCATTTAGACTCTCGTGTCCGTCACATGATGTAGGAGGACGGAGTCAAAGGAACACTTCTCCCTTCTCACTCACTTCTCTATGCTACATGAGATTTTTAATTCCAAGCACTATTTAAAACAGGAGAGCAGTCAAGTAAATTAAAAACACATTTTTACCGTGGTGATCGATTTTCCGTGAATTTGTACTTCATGTGTGTAATTTGACTAAGTTGAAATATGTGAAACAATGCCTTGACTGTGGAGTCCATACCATTATGGCTTTGTAATAAAGAAATATAATGCAGTTGTTCCCACTTTCCTGTAAGATGAGACTCGCATTGAAAAGATTTATGTCCAACCTTAACTCAATCTCATGTTTCCTCATAGGGTCACCGGTGAAAAACAATTCCACGGGTCTGGTTGAATTCCGAATGCAGGAGCCTCTACAGTACATGGTGTGGTATCATGCTGTGGGTCTCATCTGGATCAGTGAGTTCATACTGGCCTTCCAGCAGATGACTATTGCTGGAGCTGTGGTCACCTATTACTTCACAAGGTACATGACAGACTGTTTAACTTCTATAAATATGCCAGGATCTCAATATTAATCTGATCTCTTTTTCACGGCATGTAATTTCACACTTTGCCTTTGTGTGTACGGTCGTCCTTAGGAACAAATCTCAGTTGCCTGTGACACCCATCCTGTCATCTATGTTACGAACTGTCCGATACCACCTGGGTACTATCGCCAAAGGATCCTTCATTATCACACTTGTTAAGATTCCTCGTCTCATCCTAACGTACATCCACAGCCAGCTCAAAGGAAGGGTAACTAATGGAATTGTCCAATTTTTAATAAAGCCTGTATGTGGCTGCCATTTGTTTGCCTTACATATTTAATGGTCAATAATTTGTCAACCTATGAATTTCTTGATTTTTTTTTTTTTTAAATATTTTTTTAGGAAAATGCCTGTGCTCGCTGTATGGTCAAAGCGTGTGTCTGCTGCTTGTGGTGTCTTGAGAAGTGTCTGGCGTACTTGAATCAAGTAAGTCGTCTCAGCCTCGACCCGTAAAATCAAACACATTTTCATATATGACGTGGATGAATTGCAGTGTGTTTTTTGTGTTGTTTCAGAATGCCTATATTGCGACAGCCATCAACAGCACCAATTTCTGCACCTCAGCCCGTGATGCCTTGGCTATCCTGGTTGAGAACGCCCTGCGAGTGGCTGCCATAAACACTGTGGGCGACTTTGTCCTCTTTCTCGGGAAGGTACATCACAAAGACACGCAGAGTTTGTCCACTCCAGCAGTTTTAGAGATTTAATCGACAAATACGTACATTCCTAGCCTTCACAGAAGCTAGTGTGCAAGTTAAGTTTTCATTTACCTGCATTTTTCTTGTCTTTCCTCTCAGGTGCTTGTAGTTTCTTGTACAGCTTTTGCTGGTGTTCTCGCATTGAACTATCAGAGAGACTACACAGTATGGGTCCTGCCTCTCCTCATCGTCTGTATATTTGCCTATCTTGTGGCCCATTGTTTCCTGTCTGTGTTTGAGAATGTGGTCGACGTTCTCTTCCTCTGCTTCGCCATTGACACGAAGTACAACGATGGAAGTCCAGGGAGGGAGTACTACATGGATAAGGCGCTATTGGTGAGAGCAGAGTGTTAACAGGAAAAAGAACCTAACAGCACGGGTACAGGTCTAGAGGAGAAATACTTTCAGGGTAATATTTAATAGGGATATTATCTGTTGTTATAGGTATTGCTTTCTTGCCTGTTTATCTTCTCCTCATTGGATATTTATGAAATTAAATTGAAAATGTAATTTTTTCCTGACTGATTCGTTTTCTGTTTGAAGGTAAAAAATAACGAATAACAGCTTTATTAACCTTATTATAGCCATATTGTTTCGATAACGTGTGATTAAATGTTTATGAATTCGCCTTTCCTTTATTTTCCTTCTCAGGAATTTGTTGAGAACAGTAAGAAAATGGCACGGCATAGCCAAGCCGGCGGAGATGGACGGGAGTTGAGGTCCATGGTGAGTTGAAAAATGTATGTCAGCAACATTATATAAACTGTTTGAATCCATTTGCGAATCAATTACAGAAAGACAACAAACGTATTATAAACCTGGTTCTCAGGTTTATCAGAAAACAGCCCACAAAAGATGCATTACAAGTATTATATTTGTTCATGTGTGTCTGAGAAATTCACGGTCACAAATAACCATAAACAACTCTGTATTCCTGACTTACTACACACCTGCAGAATTCTGTTGTGTAGTGCAAATTTTTGACAGTCTTTCCGTTTGTTTGCAGGCACGCGGAGGAACTGTAGCTTGACCACAAAATAACTAATGCCAAACAAACTGAACTACTCTAAAGCTTAAAACACTGTGGATCATGTTTACCAGCAAACACTCCAGGGAGAAAAGTACAATAGCAATAACAATTGTTTGCGTTGGATTTTATCTTTGTTAATGGAGCTTCATTTTGTATATTTTGACACTTAATGCATGTAATGTGGCAAATAATTCCGGAGTTGTGTCTCTCGTCAATAATTTGCCTTAACTAGCGTTTTTGTTTTTTTTTACTCATACATGAGTTGCCCCCTCCCCCACATGTATTCCATTCTAAATAATGGTTAGTTTAACATGTTTGTTGGGTTTTGTTACATACACACAAACTGTAGCGTCATCAGGAAGGTTGAATGTGCATTTTTTAAACGAATAGCTAACCGTGTTTTGTCAGAGGCTGTTCATGTGGTTAATGTTTCTTAGATTTTGTAATTAAATGAATTGAAAAACTAACTTGAATTTCTTTTATCTTTTTTTGTCCTCATGAAATGCAAGAACAGTATTAGCCACAGAGCTTCTGTAGGTACATGTCTTTTTCTTATTTTCATTGTAGAGTATGAAATGTGGCATGGGGGGTGTTCTTTGCTTCGGTATTAATAAATACAAGATCAGACTACATGTCTTAGATCCTCTAATAATGTCAACCAAGAGCAGGGTCATGTTGAATCATTAACTATTAAAACCAGCTTACTTGATAATCCAAATATGAAGAACACCCTGTTCTATGTCTCCAACTTCTCGTCAACAGATGGGTAGAGACTTGTGACAGTTGTCGGGTGTGAAAGATTAAATCTGTTCATGACCATTTACTTCTGAACCATCAGTATCAAGATACAGAACATGCTGAAATAATATCACTATAACAAACTGGGTTTTGCAAACAGTTATACCAATCATTACCATGTGTAGTAAATAGAAATGAAATATTCTTTGTGTTATAGTAAATAATAGTTCTACAATCACGTGCTTAGGTGTCTGTACAGTGTGTACAGAGCTCGTGGGATGACTTGTGTAGCTTTAATTCTTTATAAAGAAAATGGATGCAGACCAGAATTGGACAGATATAAAGAAGTGACTGTACCTAAATATCGATTCTATGAAATCCAGCATGTATTCCATAATACTCATTCAAATAAAATAGATGAAAAATTTGTAAACGTTAGTAATAACAAGTTGAAGGGATGAAATAATATGGAATAATCATTCAAGTTGCATCACCTCTCCAAATGTAAAAAGAAAAAAAAAAAAAAGAAAAGAAAAAAAAAAAGTCTACAAATTAGTAGCCGCACTTCAACCACTAGAGGGCAGCAAATACTAAAAAAGACATTCCGATGAACTACCAACATTTGGTCCATGCGTTGTCATTTGGACGTCATGTTCACCGATTATAAGACCTCATTCGGATCAATGCAAAAAGTAACAACCTTATTAGAAGAGATAAAACTATTATAAAATATTGGCTACATTTGGTTAAATGGCATAAAACGTATTTTATACGTAAAGTGCACTCAAAATAATTTATGATGGAATGTTTGCAATCTTTGTACACTGCACATGTAAATATCTGAAAGTTGCAGGCCCTGTTGAAGTTAACTTTTTATTACGATATGCTGTAGGCTGAATGTAGAGTGCGATCACGGTGCAGGTTAGCCAATCTGTCTCTGCATGAGTGGATCTGCAGTTGACTGATGGATCACTACATCTTCCCTTCCAGGTTCTTTGCAGTTCAGTCAGTGAGCACTGAGCAGCAGGAAAGAAGCCACTAAGCAGTCAGGAGTTATTGATGGGAAAGCTCTCTGCACACTGCTGTCCGCCTCCATAAAACACAGGAATCTGGAGGAAAACAGCTCGATGGCTGGCAGTGAGTCACACCTAAGTGATTCCTTCAGTACTTACAGTACGCTCACTAGCCCTTCCTGGAAGCTGTAAATGACTTTGTTATTGGACAGAAAGACAGGAAAAGGCTTTGGGCTGCTGAGGGAGGAAGCAGCAAGATGTGAAAGCTTGTTTGGGATTGTTTTCTTATATGTAGTGTTTCCGTCACAGTACATAACGGTGCTGATAATATCAGCCATTAACGTGCACAAAGCAGGCACGCACATTGATAAGAAATAGCTTGGTTTTATCGGCTCAAATGAAACCTTTGCATAGACTTCAAAAAGGGGTATTGTTTGATTTAAATTTTGCACACTGGAGATGTGTTTATATTTAAAATAATAAATAAATTCTATCTTCTGCATGGTTAGGCGGTGTGTGACGTAATCATAGGCTGATTTAACTGGTAAATAGCCAACACCCATTAAAGCTACTCTGCTCTGCTCCTATATGACCGTCTGTTTAGGCTGACTCAGCTGCAGTAACATGAGCCCGCTAAGTGTGTATGTGTGTGTGTATGTCAGAGTGTGTATTGACCAACAATGACTCAACCATTAAGGTTAGCAATACTGCCTTCCTCAGCATGCTGCCGTCTGGGCCGAGCTCAGGCCTTTTCGACACGGCTTGCATTTCGTACACAAATCCGACCTGAACAATGAGACACACCACAGTGCTGCTGTGGACATGCAAATAGACCATCAACATGAAAAAAAAATTCAAATAGAGATCAAGGACACGGATCACAATGTCCCATACACGCAGGTCATGTTTAATTCATTAACTGTAAAGTGTATTAAGCTGCAGACACATATCAGCACATATCTTATTCGTCGTATCATAATTATGTTATCAGCTGTAATATTTGATGACATGTCTACGCTCTGGTGGCTGGTGATTGTATATTGACAGAGAATAAATACACGATGGACTGAAAGAGGAGTTCATTAATGGAGCCTTCTGTGTCTCATATTCTAAGGGTTGCAGCACCACTGATCATCCATGAACAGCGCTGGAACTCGCCTCTCACATGGCTACCATGTGACTCCAGCAACTGTCACATGACCCCCATGTGACCGAGGAGTCACCTGGGCGTTGGTGTGAATGACTCTCAGGGAATATCTTCCTCTTTGGTGCGTACAATTGAGTTACTTGGATGAGTTGCAAATCATCTTTAAGACTAAACAGAAGTCAATTTACCTTGAACTATGAGTGCTATGTATCAAATTACCCGGAAAAATGAAGACCTTTATGGACTGACTGTGGAGAAGATACGATCCACAGATGGCTCAAATGTGCTTCAAAGTATATAGTGTGTGAAACGCCGGTAACATAAGTCAGTATCAATATGAACTTATGAACAAGCTCAGGAAGTGCGTACAACTCACAGGAACTAGATCCGTATCTATATCTATTTATCTATATATGTATACAGTATATGTGTGTGTGTGTGTGTGTGTGTGTGTGTGCGTGTGAAAAAAACAGACTTCAGAGTTCAAAGACTATTTCTTTATATCTTTTACAAGGATCCTGAGTTCTGGAAGTGCTTCCAAATTGCAAATAGAGTTGCAAATGCATTCCCCCCCCCCTCCAGTCCTCAGTCACATTGTCTCACTCTACTTTGGCAGATCTCTTTTATAAAGAGCCTACTGGACTTCCTCCAAAAACCGAGCGCTGCTGTGTGGAGTCGGTCATAGAGATGGTATCTGTCTGCTTTTTGATACAGGAGCTGGAAAACAATGTGAAATTGAACGTTGGATATTTAGCCAGTGACTTCCTGATCCAAAACCGCTGACGTCTTCTTGCCAAAACACACACACACACACACACACACACACACAAGCACAGACATACAGCTCCTGTGTGTGAGCCATGTGAAAACATTGTACTTCTGTTTCCAAGTCAATCAAGTGTGTCTGCTTTTATATTCTGTGTGTGTGCATGTATGCATAAACAGTGTGAGGGTGACGGTGGCTCATAAAATATTCACCTGTTGTCCATCTATATAATGCATTAATGCCCCTGTCTTATAACAAACTATTACAGCTATCTCCTTTATTCTTTAAATTTAGCAACCGTGTCATGTTTTTGCAAATTATTACTTTCACTTCTACTTCAATATCTGATGGGAAATCTATACTTTTTCTTTTTCTTACTTTTGTCAAAACATGTTTGTTAGGGAGATAATTTCAATTTCTAGGCTGGGAGATGGAGAAAAGACAAGAAATAATTGATATTTATGGAAAGTGTGATGCTGGCAAAAATCACAATATTATCAGTTTAACTCTGGTCGATTTAATCAGTTTGAGTTCTTGTTGTATGTGCTACATTTACTCTTAAGTTTTATAGATAAATGTGAAGTTCAAACAGATCACCACATAGATGACTGCTGACTGTCTGACTCTTTTAATGTGCCCTTCAAAGTCCAAGCTCATCTTTAAACAATGTTTGAACAGCTTAATTGAAGTTCCTCATGTAAGATGTGATCGCCTTTTACCTATTAGGACATGTGGAGAGTTGGCTGAGATTAGAATTTTGTTAATCTGAGTTGACAACGTGAGGACGAGAAATTCTTTTACTTTTCCTTTGAATGTTCAAGAGCTGTTTTTATCTAGATGAATAATTTCGATACTTGACTGACATCAGCAGCATTTTTCAATGTGATGACCGTATTTTTACAGAAGTATACCTTCGAGGCACTTTTCCCACCACTGACATTTAGACAAACACTTATTTTAGAGAACTGATACAAGACAGGGAACAGAATCCACCCGAGATTCGAGAGGCCACAAGTTTTAATTCCCGGTTAAACTTGTCAGTCCAGCAAACATTGGTCAATATAGCTTTTATTTCAGCAAATCATACATACACTGTAAACAATGCATCTCTCATGACCTTTAAAGAATACTATACCAGACCTGTGATGACAGTGAGTGATTGGTTGAGAGCGGCTACAGTGTCTGGAGTCATTAAAATGATTTGAATGTCATCACACTCATGAAACAACACACTTTTAGACTGAAAGATATTCCAGTTCACAAAGTGAATTGAAATTCCAAGTTAAAAGGAATGTGGGTTGATGGCACTTTTCAGGTCTTAACATGGAATTTCAAGAAATATTTGACTTAAAATGAAGCCCGACAGCAAAACGAACATACAAGTCCAGCTAGTCCCAGGTCTGTATTAATGGAACAGTTACAGTCAGTCACGGGACAAGAATATACAAATCTGGGATCGCTTTTAAATCTTTTTTCTTTTTTTGAAAGTCCTGACAGATATATATGTATTTACTTAGAGCAAATCAGGTACAAACCAAGCTTCAGAAATAAAGCAAAAGCAGATACTGTGAGATCTATTTTATATAAAGCTGTCTAAACCAAAGCTGTCTCTAATATAAAACACCTTCAAATGTAGCACAATCTGTTTTTTGTTTTTTTAAAACTGTGACTGCTAGGTATCGCTGTGCTTCTCCACATTCCAGCTATTCTACGGTATGAAACAAATCAAAAGAGCAGATCTGAGATATAGCCTGTGTAATCACTATCCTAAGAGAGACTCGAATCCAAATAGTATTCTAATTATGACATTAACGCCACGCTTATATTAAGTCAGGTCTACTTGTCCCTCTTTGACCAGCTGAAGGCACACTTTACCCTTATCTTGTCCTTTTGTGTTTTTATTAACATCAAGAGAGTTGTACATATGCACTGCGCTCAAACCATGCTAAGTCCGAGAGTTCGTTTGAATATCACGTTTCCCACTCGTAACTGAAAACCCACATTTTTAATCTGAAACGCAACAAGGTTTCCTCTGAGCTCGCTGTTGTATTAAAGGTCACTATCGCACTTTTTTCAACAGGACTGTGGCTTAAGCAGTTTTTCATTATGTGAGTGTACTTTCATCAGCTTTCATCATGCTTGAGGGATTTGAACCTCAAGTTCTTTTACACAAAGGTTTAGCCTCTGGTTTTGCAAAGTGAAACTGCAGCAAACGGTAAACGGGCATGCTACGTCAAATCTGTTTCATCCTCTGTATAACAATTATTTAGAAAAATAGATTATCGCCCTCTTCCCTCTGACGCAATTCCTTTTTTTTTTTCTTTTTTAAGCGGTAATTTGGATTTCCCCGTTGCTGAGCCTTTGAGATGATTTGACACGATTAGTGAAAGCAGCCAGCGTGTTGATTGCGGTTGTTGTCCCACTCACGCTGGTTTTGCCGTCATTCTTTTTGTGAAATGTCTAACTCTTATTTTGCCTGCTTTTCCACACGGCTACAGTCACATTTACAAATCAGGATGGAAAGAAAACCTAAAGAGTGCAACATTTTCTTATCTACATAAACAACATCCCACCTATACACAGGAACATTTGATAAAGGTAAAAAGGGTGCGGGAGAGAAGAGGAGAGGGAAATCTCTTTAACACGGCGCCTCGAGCATCATCACAGTCAGGCACCAGAGTGCTGCAGAAGGACAGGACACACTAGAAGACACGGACTGTCCAATTAAGGAAGAGGTCTTTGAACAGACCGCATCCGAACCACTGGATTGGTTGGTCAGTCCTTGTCATATTCTATGGTCGGCTGACACACAAGTGAGCAAGCCTTTAACCAATCATATCTTATATTAGACAGGAAGAGAAATCATAAACATTTGCCAGGAATACTGTTTTTTTAACTTATGAACAAACAATACACAGAGAGTAGTCCATAGGCTGTTAGTACGATTAAGTATCTGCCTGGGGAGTCACCTAGAAACGTGCAGTTTGACCAAACAAACAGTTTTCTCCATTATCTTTTTAAAATTACGACAGATATTCGTCAGCGTGGTCATATTCGCCATACTCGTCTTCATCTTCGTCTTCATCGTCCTCATCATCCATCCCGGCCTGGTCGTCGACGATGAAGGAGTCCTCCTCGTCGTCGTCTTCGTCTTCAGAGTAGAGCGAGTCTCCACTGCCGAGATCTCCGGAAGACTCCAAAATTACGCCTAGGCAACCGCAAAACAGGACATAAATGTTGGTGTTAAAGCTACGGTGTGGGACGTTTTAAAGACTCATTTTGTAAGAATTTCCAGAAAATAGGAAGCTGTAGTGCGATTTGAAAAATATAATGTCTCTGTGGCACCTCCTACTGATTGGAAAAAACAACAACATTTCCTCTGCAAAGCAAGGAATGAGGAATTTCAAGCAAAACACAAGCAAAAAGGGTGAATATATCCAGGCCCGACCGATATTGCATCTTTGGGCATGATACTAATACCAATATTTCGGAGTACGAAAACACTGAAATGGATATAAGGGCTGATATATAACTCGTTTTGCAGTGATCCCTAAAATGTCCGGGCGTCTTACTGTGCCTGGTGTAAGTTTTCATAGCGGCGCATGTCGGTGAACATATACGCCGATACCGACATATTGGCGATATATCAGCTGACCGATATATTGGTCCGGCAACTAGCATGTATGTAATATATTTCTCCTCTTACCGCAATCTGCAGGGCCGTGGGTGCGAGAGCCAGCCACCTCGTTGCCGTAGCGATCCACACACCAGCACTGGCCACTGCTGCTGTGGCACTGGTGGGACCTGTAGTAACCGTCCTCATCACAGGATGGCAGGTACTGGCCTGCAAAAACACACGCACAATCAGTTTGTATGTGTGTGTCTGTGTATGTGGGTGTGTGTCTGTGTGTGTGTGTGTGTGTGAGTCTTACCAAGCAGCTTCCTGCCCGCCTGCTTTTTGTTGATAGTGGACAGCTCTGCTTTACAGGGGGAATCTGAAAGAGAGAGACAAGAGGCTCACAAGCTGCAGAGGTTTGTTTTTCTGGGATTGCAGCTGTTTGTCCTCCTTTGTGTGCTGTCGCTTTTGTCATATTTGTTTTTCTGCACACTTCTGTAGCTGCGGTGACTCATCCGTAAATACATTGGAGAAAAAACTCAAACTTTTAAATGCTTTTTGATGCTAAGTATTTTTTTTGTTTGTGTTACATTGTTTAGTGTTGTAATGTGCGTGTTAAAGATTAGATAACTACCGAAGTTTAGAAAAACAGTGTAGCTTTTCTACCTTTTTCCCACGAGTAGCTGTGGTTGTCGTAAGAAAACAGACGACTTTAATAGAGTAGCTTGGCTGCAGGTAAACTACTTGAAAACATGCTTGTGGTTTGTAGCTTTTAACACTACTGTTCCAAAGTAGCTTACCCCTTAAAGTTCTCTCTCTCTCTCTCTCTCATGCACACCACCACACACACACACACACACACACACATATGCACAGTACCCATAAGTGCTGTGTCAGGGTGTCACATTTTCCTAACCCACTGATGAAGCAAACCCTAAAATAACCAAAATGATAAGTAAGCAGAAAAACTTTAATTAATCAAAACTGAATCTTCATGTGAGAAAACAATGATGACAAAACGCACGTTCACAAGCCTTTAGACCTTAAGAATTCCACAATGGAAATTGTCCGATAGTTTTTTCTTGATATTATCTAAAAAAAAACGTAAAACTGAATATTGTTGGTCTCATTACAATCATAAAAAAAAAACCCCATTATATATTTTTTCATTATAATGTCTATTTGCAGGAAGTTGCATCGTATCTGTTTGCACGTGTCTAAATGCAAATATGTGTTTAAGTGCAGAGTGTGTGCAGACTTGTATATTACCTGTGTATCTCTGGAAGCAAGTGCACCACTCAGAGCTGGTTATGAATTTGTCGGTGTGTGTGTCACAGGACTTGAAGAAAGCATCAGAGCACGGTTCATTCCTGTCCAGGTAGAGGCTCTTGATCTCTGATTGGTCAAGCTGGAGATCAAAGTTTGTATCCAGGCGGGAGAACATCCAGCCCAGAGGGTCCTTACAGATGGGCGACGCACCAACATCAAACTCTGGATGTGAATGTCAAAGGTCAGAGAGGAGAGAAAAATAATAGTAAGAGTATGCAAACGGCAGAGGAAAAATAGTGCTAGTGAGCTGTACTCAAGCATCTAAATGAAAATGTTTGGTCTAGTCCCGGTCTGATGCATTTATGTGTATCTGGGATGTCCTCTAATGATCATAAGGTTGCTAGTTAAATCCCCTGCTCTTCTATGTCCCTGAACCCCTTATTGCTCCCGACAAGCAGCAATGGTGCCTTGCATGGTTAACTTGGGCGGTGGTGTGCAGATGTGTGACTTGTAAATCGCTTTGGATAAAAGCTCTCTGAGATTGTTAAGTTGCAAATTTGCGAGAAAAAAACTTGCAAATTTATTCCTCACAAATTTGCGACCTTATAATCACAGAGAATTTGCTTTGTCATAAGTCGTCATAATGGAAATCCGTCAAAAATAACTGACGTTTTGGAGATAAACACCAACACTCTGGAAGGGAAAAAAGGGAGATTTTTCTTTTCACACAAATATTTGGGGCATTTTCATGCTTTCAGGTCAGATGAAGGATTACTTGCACCTCTGGCGTAAATTCTTTGACCTCTTTACCGTGAAGAATACCCTTGTAGTGAAAAGTAGATTTTTCCCCCCCCCTTTGAGGCACAGAGGAATAAAGTGACAGAAAATGGCCCATAACTTACTGTTCTTCTCAGGCTTCTGGATCTTGACTCTTTTGTGGTTTCCATTCTCATGCAGCACTCTGAACCAGTCTCTCAGACGACTCACCACCTCCTTCAGGTCTGACTCACTGCACACTGCAAGGACAGAGGCTTTGCACTAGGATCCAGTGAATGACTTACTGATTCTTCTACACAGATTCTGTAGCCTGTGGTGTGTGTTTGTGCGTACCTTTTCTCTCTGCAGCACTCTGCTCAGGCTGAGGGGGGCATGGACACATGCCAGGGCACTTCACAGTGATTTTCTTTCCTGTGATGCATGCCTGGTACTCTAACTTACACTGAGAGAGAAAGAGAAAGAGACATGAGTCAAATGGGACCAGAAAGAAGAGGAAGTGTCAGTAAAATCAGGATGTGTGTCCCACCAAGAGGAAATGAAAATGAGACTTGTGTGTACGCAGCTGTTTCGGTTCTGGCAAAAAGACAGAGTGTGTGTGGGCGTGCAAACACCTTGGTGGAGTAGGAGTGTCCATCACTTCCACACACGGGGGAGGGGTGCACCACAGGGCAGGGTATGCACTTGGGCCCTTGGTTCTGGTACAAAGCGGGACCTTTAAAACTAGAGGAAACAGACACTGACGATCTTCAAAACCATTTTCATCAAATGTAAGCAGTTATTGCAGTAAATTCAGAATTAAGGATTTAGGATTCCTGTGTATGCGTGTGCGTGTGTTATTTTCAGCGTAATGATGATTGTGTTGGTGCTGAGAATGAGAAATGAGGTCACCGTGGTGTTACTGTCCTCTCTCCACTCTGCAGTGTCCCAGACAGAAACGCACACATAACCAACTCTCAAACACACACATACAGAGCCCATTCATATCAGTTGGCACGACTTTGTGTCTGTGGTAAAGCACTGCCAGTGCTTGGGTAATTGGACTAAACAGTAATGTCACAGAACAGTCCACAGAGAGATGGGCAACCAGTAGGAACCCCCCACCCCCCCAAAAAAACAAAACAAAACATAAATAAACAGTCATCCCTCCGGTGCTTTTGCTTGTCATTCTCTCTCTTTCTCTCTTTTAATTTGCTCCTAATCTGCTATCACTTAAGTGTTGCCTCCTCCATTACAGAGCCACCGTGATGCAAATGACAGAGAAAGCTTTGATTGAGAGAAAGAGATAGTGTGTGTGTGAGTGTGTGTGAGTGAGTGTGTGTATTTCTACTACCTGACTCTCCTCTGGCTGACACAAGAAGCAGTCTTATAATCCTCAGCCACACACACCTTGTGGCGGCTGCATTTGATCTTCAGACAGGGGTCTTTGGATGGATCGAGGCCTGCAAACACAAAGAGAAGTGAAAAGAGAAGTGGGCATTTGTGTTCTCTTTCTCAGTTACCGTAGAGAAAAAAACTGCTGTGTGTTCCTTCATTCTTACAAATCCTAGAAAAACTAGACACTTTATTCCATCCATTCCATAAATCTACTGAATCTTTTACTGATCCATGATATTTGGGTAGGGTGTTCAAACTCTGGCCACGGATGTCTTTCACTCGTTCAGAATGTCTCGTTCACGCTGTAAGCTGTAATGCTGTTACGTATCCTTGCGGCTAAAAAGAGACGTAGCTAGTTAGCGCGGTTGCTCCTGACCTTACATCTACACCGTGTGAGAACCTCAAACGGACCTGGACTCGGATCCCGCAGTCCCATTTTAAGGTGAGGACTGACTCCTGAATGCGGGAGGGGGGCTGTGATCTCTATTGTTCGAGACCTTTCCTGTGTACGTCTCCATCAACCTTCAAATGTGGCACCGACATCCAGGAACCAAGGCCTTGAACAGATCTTAGAGCGGTGTGTGAATGACCTCTGCTCCAAAGTCTCTTACTGTAATCCCTGAGCAGCTTTAGTGGATTATCCTGCTTCCATCGTCCGACGTGCTATTCAGTGCTATTGTCTCCCTGACATATTTGTGTGCTTGTCCACAAATATGAGTGTGTGTGTGTGAGATTGTGGTTTACAGGAAGTGAATGTGTTCATGTCTTGGGGGTTTATCGCTGCCTATAATATAATGAAAAATTAAGTAGGATAAGATGAAGATGATTATGACTGTCATACAATTTCTAATCAGCTCGTGGACATGAGGAGAGAGCGAACACAAACTGATCAACAATTCAAACAATTTTATGAAATTTTTAATGCAAATAACGCATTAAGCAATGCAAATGCAAATGCCTTTAGTGTGTGTGTATGCCTAAAGAGAAGTTACTGTGCTGTGTGTAGTTAAGCTCAGATCACGAAGAACAATCAAATAATAGTTTGAAACACAACTATTGATGTTTCCTCTTATCTGGGAGCCAGAGATTGAATTACTCCTCAGGGGAACAGGGGAATCCCAACTACCCACATAGTTAAAGGAAGATTAATCGGATCTAATATCCAACTGCTGCCACTCCCAGCTCCACTCTCTCTCACACACCTTGATCAAAGGGCTTGGATGGAGTCCACATTCCAGGCTCCTGAAAAAGGATTAACCATTTATTAATCAGTAGAAAATAATCAATCAAAATGCAACAAGGTACAAAAGTCAAAATGTAGCAGAGTTGAGGAAAGTCATACCAACCTCCACTTCCTTCAGGAGAAAGCATTGCAGAGACAGAAAACAGTTAATTCGTTTTTAATGAGGTTTCACTTCTCTGTCTTGAAAGTTGTGCATACATCAGGAAAAGCAGATGGAAATTCAGGGGAATACACACGCACACACAACATATGGGACGTGTGTTCAATTTATCAAAGAAACACTCGTTACAAGCAGCGCGGCGCTTCCAACATCATTTATGATCACGACGGAGTGACAGATTACAAATTATGAATCGTGATGTCAGACGTAAACTTCACTCATTCACTGAGGGGACTGATGGGACTTCACACTGCTTTTGAAATTCGACTGTGACAGAAATATGAACGTTATTAGCTGTCTCAGCCACATCAGGGTTACATTTTGGAAGTGTGCTTCAATTTCAATTATTGACAGAGGCGGCAAAAGGTGTGTGAGTGGGTTGCTTCTTTCCTTTCAGAAGGAAAAAAAGGACAAACGCCCAGCTATTAGTTGAAGAAATGTTGTTTTGCTACTTGATCTGACGTTCTTCCGCTTTGCTCTCCTCTGGTCAAACACAACAACTCACATCCCTGAACTCAGGGACACAGAGCACAGGATGGGGCACATTGCTTTTCTGTCAGTCACAATAACAAAATAATATCTCATCCTGGTTATCATGTCTGTCTCTTGTCTTCATTACCTTGTGTGTGTGTGTGTCTTTTTATTCTGTTCTGTGACAACTAATTTTCTTGCAAGGCATTAATTAAGTGTTATCTCACTGTTAGGTGTGTGAAAGTGAGATTTTAATTTCTTCCCTTTTTGCAAGTTACAGTTACATTCAGTGAATATTGAACAAACAAGTTAAAGTGATTGAGACTTACTATTCCTCTGTGGGTAAATACAGAAAGCAAGAATTACATATTCATCATTAATAGCAGAATTGTACTAAATATGCTGCTATCACTGAAGGATAAAGTAGCTTGAAGTTGTAATTGAGTATAAGTAAAGATATCCAATTCAAGGACTTAAAAGTATAATTTCACAATAGAAAAAGTACTTGCTGTGCTGCTGATTTTACTTAAGTATCAAAAGAATGTCTTGGATAATAACTGGCTTTCTCTCAAAACATTACAATTTATTCTTGTGACATTTTGACATTTTTTTTTATTATGTTTTGTTTCAGTGGTAAACGGTCTTAATACTCCCTTGTGGTTTGATAAAAGTAGTGGAGTGAAAATGTATATTTTATTCTGGTTATGCGGTGAAGCAAAATTAACTAACCTGAAGTGTTGAATATATTTTGAGCATGAAGAAACTTAAAATTTTCCACACAAGACAAAGCTTAATAATGGCTCCCTGGGCAGTGTTGACCTTACAGTTCAGTCTCAGCAGCAGTAATAAACGTACTGACAGAACCTATTTCCACTTTTCAGTCCTGTCAGGAAGGTATTGTGTGTGGGAGTGGGTAGGTTGAGGAGCGAATGAACAATGGGTGAGTGAGTAGGTGTGTAAGTAGGTTTTAGACGCTAGTGCAGCTTCATATTGTCTTTGGCACTTCTCAGAATCCAACATTTTCACCAACGTTGTAAATCCAGGAGGGAGGATGTTGTGTGTGTTGAATGTGTGTGCTGCCTGAGCTGCTGCCTCAATATTAATCTGTAGCTGTTGTTTTAACATAAGGCTGTTTTTTTGAAAATTTGCATTGTTTCCACTCGTTTATTACTTTCTCAGTTCACGGTAGCATCAATTTATCACATATCGATTTTTAATCAATCGGGAAATTAAAAGTTGTCAGAACGACCTGAATTCTCACAGCTCCCAGACACTCCTGAAGTCTCAAGGAGCAGACGCTTTTCTTGATCTGTCTGGATCAGTAAAGCTGACACCTGCCACGAATTTAACATCCCTGGGTTAGCGCTCCAGGATGCTGGAGTGTGTGGGAATGCAAACAGAAAACATGAGAAAGGTTGTCGGTGTGAATAAACCAAATCGTGCAATGCTGTTACAGCTGCCCTAAAAATGTTTCTGCTAATATTCTGCAATCTATGTGTGAAAGAGGCGTTTGAGACAGCTACTTTAAGTATCTTTATTTCTTTTAGACGCTGAATGCTCTTCATTCTGATCGATTCACAACTGAGGCATTGATTCAATAAAGTATTACTTTTTGCTCTGATTAGCTATCCGTACCCTTCCTGCTTCCACGCGTTCAGTTCCATATTGCACCTTTAAATAGTCAACACGTGCAACACCACAAGCCACCGTTCTAAAGTGGCCGCTCTCTCACTGCCTTCTGTATCTCTTATTTCTTGTATTTTTACTAATTGGAAGCCAAAACGAATGTCCACCGTGAGAGCAGTAGTGCACGAAGAGTTGCTGACGCTGAAAAAGCAGAGAGAAAACCAAGTCGTTGGGCACTCTGGTTACTGTTCTGGATGGTTCCCCATCAGAGCATTGCATTATGGGGGCCAGGCCCTCAAGACCGGTCGAGACAACAACTGTGCTTGCAGTCTGCTTCCTTAATGGAATCAACACACACGCGTGCAGGTGCACACACACACAGACGGAGAGAGAGAGAGAGAGAGTGAGAGAGAGAAAGAGAGAGAGAGATAGAGAGGGAGAGTTATAAACAACCCTTTCACCACAATACTACAAAAATATGACTGTAGCGCCAGAATCTGTCCGCACTACAAAACATCAAATAATTGTATGAACGCGCTTGACTGCACACGCGACCGCATTTCAGCTTTCGAAACGCATGAAAATTAAATTCTACAAAAAAAGTCTCCCTTGTGTCCTCGAGAAGCATTTTAATCTTATTTCTCCCGTTTCCCGCGCTTTTATATCTGTATTTCATTCACACGTGCCAAGATTTCACACACAGACACAACAGGCTTTGTTTGATGCTGATTTGTGTTGTTGTTGGGTGTGCGTTTGGATGTGCGTATGTGTCATCGATGACGTACGGTCTTATGAGAGCACAGATAAGCTGTATCACCTTCGCTTCGGATTTTCACGGATCTTAAATTGCAGCCTAATGGCTTCCTTTCCTCTCTCTCCCGTGTTGGCGAATGACCAAGAGGAGCAATGAGCACATGAATGTTTTGACTGACTTGGCTCTACTTGTCACGCTCAACCTTGCCGCATGCATGTGTACGACAGGAATCTACACTGAGGTGCTTTGAAGTGGAAAATGCCTGGAGCTCTGCACCTTCTCTAAATCATTCACCCTTCACAACACAAACAAAGTAGAACAGAAATGCATACTGAAAACACACAAAGAGAGAGGAGAGAGACGGAGAGACAGCCACCGGTTTACTCCCTTCGTGCACAGCTCCCCGTGCTCTTTCTTTCTGCATTAAACCTGTCTTACTCTACATCTTGTTTCTTTATGCTGGGCTGGTGCAGTAAGCAGAATGTTTCAAACGCTCACATGGCACCAATACAGCAGAGAGAAAGCCCCCAGCCGCTCCAGCCGTCCTAAAAGGCCTTAAATCACTGGCCTGGATCTTATCGAGTAAACCTAGCTGGAGACCCACTTACGGCTCGCGTTGGGAGATGACAGTGAACGTGCGTGGCTGAAATAACTGTGTGACAGAATAAAGAACATTGAAAAGATACGTACGTTCTGTGTTTTGCATTAGTCTTTAGTACAGTTATTATTGTACACGATAGATTGCAGCATTACGAGGGTGCTGACGGCCGGTTCGTGTTTTGGTACTCGGCGTCAGAATACGTTTAAGATCCGTGTTCCGTCAGTCAGAACAGAATCAAGAAAACCGTCCTCACACACAATGTGCCTGACACATGAATCAATCTACAAAGCGCTTTAATCTTGGTGCCTCTGTGACAGTTCAAAGGATTAATCGCAAATCTTCTGTTACTTGGACGTTTTTAATTGAAAATGATTTCGTTTCTGCCTCTTCTTCCGAGGTGAAATAAAGGATTGCATAAACGAATGAATGAATGAATATGTGGCTGCAATAGAGGATTTTCATTCAAAAATGAAATTGCCAATCTCCAATTGAAACTATTCAAATGAGGTGATAAACACATGAAAGCCAGGATGGGGGTTGAGAGGGTAGCGTAGCGTGGTTAGCGTGGTTTCCTCACAGCAAGAGGGTCGTGGGCTCGAGCCTGAAGTGTCTGCGTGGGTTTATGGGTACTCCAGTTTCCCCTCACCTCCAAAGACATGCAGCTCTAAACTAACCATAGGTGTGAATGGGAATGTGATCTCTATGTATCAGCCCTGTGATTGACTGGTGACCTGTCCATGGAGTACCCTGCCTTTCGTCTAATGACTGCTGGGAGGGATAGGCTCCAACCCCACCGTGACCCTGACTTGGAGAAGTGGTATAGATAATAGATATAATACAAGGTTGAGATTCTTCATTACGAACCAAACAATGGGATGGGATGTCTCCTAGACGTTCACCTTACATGATCAGAGGTTGTATGATGTGTGTGTGCTACGAAAAAGCAATGGCCTGTTGTCCCATTAGATATGGTGCATCTGGTTCTTATCTATTACTACACAAAATAATGGAAAAACACACAAATAAAGGCAGAAATGCTGGCACACCGGAAATGTGGATGCTGCACAAACTTTGGAATAACATTTACATGCGCACACACCTGCTTTCACACAACACTTTAGCACTAAACCTTTGTTTTCTTTCTTTCCTTTATCTATCTATCTATCCATCCATCCATCCATCCATCTTTGTTCCGTTCTAATCAGTGTGGTATTTATAGACCTCTCAATTGTATTAACAATCAGCAGGCTCAATCAACTCTCTCTCATTTTCAGTCCGTCTCACTGTAATCAACAGAGCCCATGCACCAATCACATTTCCTCTCTAGCATTTGCTTCTCATTTGCATAATCCAAATCCTGCTCAATAGTTGGCCGTCACGTGGGTCCGTCTACCTGAGCTGCTGGCTTCACATTATGCATGAGAGAGGAAAGTGAGACACAAAAGCAGACCGCAACGCAAGTTACATTACAAAAAACCAACATGAAATGGCTGCAATCCATTGCAAATTTAAAATAACGCCACTGCATGCATATCTAGGAAAAACGCATGCATGAGGTCAAACCACTGAAGTTTGAAGAAGTGCAAACAGCGTTACTGTTGACAGATTACTTGGAATTAAGCCTGTTTTTGTTCATTCCAACTACAGATACGCAAAGTTGAATCGTCTATTCTAGATTATGCAGATATAATGTGAGTGTGTGTTAACACTGTATCAGGTCACGTCTGCGTGTGTGGTGTGTGTGTGTGTTTGTGAGTTTGTGCGTGCAAGTGTGTATGTGCAATTACACATGCACGTAAGCGGCTCCTGGTTGGTTATTTAATCTGTGTTTACGGACAGAATAGACACCGATAGACCCAAAACCTACACACAAACACTACACTACTACTTCACTCACACTACTAGAAATCCATTCTATAAATTGTTACAGTAGTACAATTGACTTTGCATCATCTTTGACCTCTATTCTGCCGTTTCAACAATTGTCTTGCTCTTACACTTGACAACAAGATTTCCATTAAGAAGCCAAAAACACGTCTTTCACAGAAAACCCAAGAACAATAACCACAGATGTGTGGATACACCCAGTTGTTTGTTGTCTGTGTGTGCCTTGACAATCAGTGGCAGCTTTGCTATGCTAAGTGGCCTTTTATAAACATGTCAGAGTAATGGTGGCTGACAGCACCTTGGACAAGTCAAAGACACTTAACAGCAGCAAGACCATCCGACCGAGCACCAACAAAGTCACTGAAAATCCACAGGAGAGCAAATTCAAACTCAAATGTCCATCAAAATTCACATTGGTATCAATGTGCTGACAGAGCTCCAGGCCCTTTGTACGTATGGCCCGTTTGATTATGTTTACTTTTCACTCAGTCATGCCCTCTTTTCAGTCTTCCCTCTCTTCCACCTTGAATGTAAATCTAGAACGTCCTCATCTTTGCACGTTTGGAGTCTTTTAACTGTCTGACATGGTTCAGTTTTGCCCAATAATCCGTGTCAGGAGCCCGTTTTGTGTAGCCAGGATCTCATTTGGTTTGCTTGTCACTCCCTTCCTCTCCCTCAGCATCGAGGCCGTTCTGCTGCGGACTCCCCTCGTACCTGCTCATCACGCCGATTTTTGTGGGGAGTCTTGCGGTGCCAGCGTGCAGAGGCCTGGACCACCACGTTCAAGCAGGCGAGAGCCCACTCAGGGACGCGGCTCGGATTAGTATTTGACATCATGATTCTATTAAAGTGTCTCCGTGGAGCAGGAGACGAACGCGTGACAAAAACCACAACGGGCCCCGTGACGCGTCGCATGGACATAACGAGAAAAACGAGGAGCGCATGATCACAAACCAACGAGGAGAGCTGCATGGGGGGAGGAAGGAAGGAGGTGTG
>OMNV01009190.1:0-31927 GCA_900303265.1 Brotula barbata | reverse complement strand
ACACACACACACACACACACACAAACACTAGCATCTAGGGTCCAGGTCTTCCATCTAGTGCGTTGGTCAAGGGAAATGTCAGGAGAGATTAACTTAACACACTGAGAATCCGGAGGACACCCACAGGGACATAGAGAACATACAAACTCCACACAAAAAGGTGGTCCACCACGGGACTCGAACACACGACCTCAGCTCGGTCAGACGCTCGTCTTTACAGATTTTTACTTTTCACCGCTCCTGCATCGTCCTCTCACCATGTGGTCATACCAAACCCGTGGTTCCACGAGGACCCCCCCCCACATCACATTCAGTCCTGGTGCACGTCCAGCCTGGACATCCTCTGCTCTCCGGGTCAAGCTCTTTCTTCAGACCCCGACTCTCTGCGGCGCCTCATGCTGCCACCTTTGAACCAATCAGGGCATCGGTACATCACCGCGGCCCAGTTGAAGCCAGAGACCGGCACACCTGAAGACGTCTGGTTTCACCGTTCACACACACTCCCAAACGCACACACGCTCTCACAACAAAAGAAATTAGGCAGGCTGAGACTTTAGAAAGAAGTGTTTACTCTCTTCTCCGAGCTGAAAACATGAAATTAAATGTGTGCGTACATTTTATCATGCGTGCTATCGCCTCGTGGAAATTGCAGGTAGCGGAGTGTTTAACATTCTCTTGTCAAGCGTCCTCCTGCTGGGACAATAAATGCCTGTCCAGTTTTGCTCACAGCGGCGGCTGCAGATTACAAACAGCAGGAGCGCGCCACAGTCTGAACACAATACCGATAAGGACGCCCGTCTTCATGCCGCCGCTCAGCCTGGCTTTTCCTCATGCCGGGAGCCCGCTGAGTTCTAATATTTACACACAACTAAAATGGCAAATGTACCGTAACTTTACCCCACCCCCGGTCCCACACACACACACACACACACCATCCTCCACACCTGGAGTATTTTGTGCTTTTGTCTTTTGGGAGTGGAGAGCTGCTCTTTGGGCTAAATTGCAGCGCTAACAGAGTGAAATTCCAAATCCAGAGTTTCAGGAAGGGGGAGGTGTGGATGATTGCAGCCGCCGAAGACTTTCTGACGTCGCTCCAGAGTTGTTGCTTTACTTTTTTTTTAGGAAAGGGCACGGGGTGAAATGCAGATTTGCCGCCTGAGCTGTGACAATCGAAGAGCCGGGGAGCGACGAGTGGAAACACGGGAGGCCGCTGACACGCTGATTATCACGAGAGCAAGACAGAAAGCTCCGTATGTTTCAAATTAAAGGCACCGTGAGATCAAAATGGATTCCTATTTTTACCTCTCTGCCTAATGTTCTGTTATAACAGCCAACAAAAATGCTAAAATATTGCACAGATATTCTAATTTCCAATTTCAAAAGTGGGAAATCTTAGAAAAAAATCATCTTTTGAGTGGATCCCTCTGAGAGGCAGTGAGCAGAGATTCAAAACAGACACCAAGGGCACAGTGTGCTCCGTCTGCTGGTTACTGTCTGAATAGAAGCAAAACAAAACAAAAATTAGCGTAGTTTTGTTTGTATGCAACAGATGATAAACTAAAAGAATATGTATTTTATTCTTAATGTTGTTGAATCAATAAATGTCGTATTGTCTTTTGGGATGTGATCTTCCAGGACATATAACAGCGTCTGCCTCGTGGTCGTACACGGCGGTAACAAACTGCACTTCATTTTACCAAATGAGCAGTCGGTTTATTTTGCTGTGAGACAGGTATGCTGTGGTGCTTTCAGTTCTCTACTCTTGTAAAAAGATGAGAAAACAAGATGGCTCTATTTTGTTATATTAGATTGGAAAAGGAAAAACACCCCGGAGGGAACAAAAACACCTCCACCAACACAATGTCTTGATTATTCTTAACCCCATACTTTTATACCAGCAGTAGGACTTGAGTTTTAGCAGGTACATTGGTGCCTGGGACCTAGGATCAAATATGCCCGAGGTCCAATCAGTCAACGTGTGGTATAATCCTCGTTTTGCATCTTTAATGTATGTATTGTACCAAGTGTTTAGCAGCATCCGTGTCTTCATGTGGATTTTAACGGTGGGAGGACCTCACTGAACTGTTCGCTACATTCATCATGTTGTCATTTCAGTGGAGGTGAAATCATTTGACTCCTACAGGTGAAAAGAGGCATTACAAGTAATGGAAGTAGCATGAGGCTGTCCCAGGCCGTGTTCGTCGGTTTGTCTTTGACTGTTAGGAACTCTTTTCATTTCTGGATGGACTACCTGGTGTCAGAAACAGCTGCGTGGTGTAAAAGAGAATGAATACAAAGTCCTTCACTCTTATATCTTTATATAATCATATCAGTGACTCAAAAAGACAGTGTTAAAACAGAAAGTATGACAGTATCAATCTTTAAAATGATTTACTCTCTATTCCATTTCTTGATCTGGATCACTCTGATCTGGATCTGGATCAGGACAATCTGGATCAGGACAATCTGGATCAGAACGATCAGCGTCACTTTCATCTGGATGTGGTGGTTAGAGATTTGGGGATATTAAATGAGACGTAGTCTTTGCTAACGTGATGTTTGGCTGAATTCAACGTCTTCTGGTTTTTGTTCTGATTATCATGAGATGAAGAGATAGAAGCCGACAGGATTAAGCCAAACTGCTGATCAATCGCTGTGTGTGTGTGGAAAAACAGGCAGGGCTGCACTTTTCTGAAGCCTAAACTTTGGGCCGCAGCGTGAAGCTGACATTTGAGTTTGAACACTTAAGATTACCCTCACCTCCACAAAATACTGACAATCATCGCAAACACAGGAAACCCAGCGGCCGGGGAAACTGTTATTGAGTTATCGGTGCCGGCGTGGGGAGGTTTGGCATCCGTATCATGGCTGGTCCAGGAGGGGAGGTGAGAGCGGTGGTTAGGCCACTGCTGGGAGCGTTTCACGCTCTGCTGGCCGAACACGGAGGAGACAGGGGCCGCTCTGCAAAACGTCCACGCTGGTGAGACGGCGGTGAGGGAAGACACCACGGTAGAGTTTTGTTTAAGTGCTTTCGCTTTCCTCCTCTCCATCCACGCACCCCCCACATCCATTTACTGTCATTATGTACACTTCTACTGCCCCCTACTGAGGGACCGTGGCTGTGCCATCCCCGAGGTCAGTGTGTGGGAGGGTTGCGGTAGGTAACGAGGAAAGCCAAGCAGGGGGGCTCTTTACTCCTGAAGAGCCCCTGAAACGATCGATGGCAAAGCCACCGCACACCACGGGGGCCCCCCGAGGGCCCTCGCAACACTAACATTAGAGGAGATGTCTTCCTCCATGGGCGGGGAGTGGGGGCAGCCTGTGGAGAGTTAATGAGGGGGGTCTAACAGGGCCGGTCGGTCCATCAAGATCAGGCTGGATGGAAGGAAAATGGAGCGAAGTATGACAGAAATAAAGTTGTGATGATTTGGAAAATAGTTGGAAAATGTAACATTTGACTGGAGGTCAGAAATGGGCGGGGTTAGTAAAATAAAGTCCTTAATGACTTAATAAATGACTTTACAACATCTTCCTGCGTCATTACTGAATCTTCATTCATTAAGCTTCAAAGTGGACCTTTCAGCAGGATGTGTCCAGGTGTCTCGGCTCTCATTGGATGTTTGTCTCTGTCAGTCACATGATTCACACCTGGTGTCGTCCAGATATGAAACACACCTGATATCTGAGTGAGGCAGGTTAGGGCAAGCTGTGCACGAGGTGGGGCAAGCAGGCGAGCAATGCTGCCACACGAGAGGAAACAAGAAAATCCCACTGAGGCCGAGTCTGCAGCTGGGAGGAAACCACACGGACCTGCAGGTAGGATTCAATCGGTTGATTGACAGGTAAGAAGACGGGTGGACCACACAGCCCTGATCATGTGATTTTTCTTTTAAGTCCCATTCACTTCATGGACCGGCGATTAAGAAGTGAATGTAAACACCTGAGTTCCCTCTTTAATAGGTTGGGTCTGACTTAAACTACACACACACAAACATCACACAATGGATAGAAAACTAAAAGCAGAAGAGTGGAGTGGAGTTCAACCTGTAGGGGGGAGGGGGAGAGGCGGACTTGGGCTCAGGTGGTTTTCTTCATTCTGCTTCGGGATGTCCGGGCGAGTCCGGGTGACACTTGGGTGCCCCTGTCCACCAGCCTTCCAGCGCCGAGGGCCTTCCTCGGTCTACCAGCCTTCTTCGGGCTCTTCACGCCGTTCTCTTCTGAGGGAGCTGTTCCAAACAAATTCAAAAGACTTTTCAGCCACAAATAAACAACTCCGCCCTAAGTGGAGGAACTACGGTCATTTTCAACGAGTCGGCTAAAATAAACTTAATCAGCGGCTGCTTTATGTGGTGGTGGAATTATTTTTGGTATTTTCAAATGTGTGTGTTTAGGGTTCAGGTTAGATTTAATATGTTCAACAAGCCAAAGTAACAAAACTTTAAAGCCCCGTACCTCAAAATGGGTCTGGGATCAGGGAGAATCATGGGACAATTCGGTCACAATTTGTCACAGCATCAATTTTTGTTACATTTAACCAATTTCTAGTAATCGTTTTGTTTTTAGGGGGTCTCTGTAATGTTCAGTCATTTTCTTAATGACCACCACTGAAAAGGCTTAACGGACCGGTCGTCCCGGTAACATGAATCTTTGTGTTAAGGTGTTTATATGCCAGAGGCACAAAAAAATGCAGCTAACGAGGCTAATCATCAAACTTTAAACAGACAAAAGCGTGAAGCTACCTTTCTTCTTGGGGACGCTCCTTTTCTTCACAGGGCCTCCTTCAGCCTCATCATTCCCGTCCACGTCTTCTGTAACTTTCTTCCTCTTTGTTGTTTTCTGTAAACAGTAGTACATAAATGACATTTCCACTTTGGTTTATCTTATCTGTTCGCTGCTCTCCAGGAGACAATGAAGAGCTCTCTCTCTCTGTCTCTCTGCGACTCTTATGTTCCTTCCTCGGTCGATGTGTTTGGATTGTCCAAACCTTTTTGGCAGGATGTGAAAAAGCACTTTGGTGCTCACCAACAAGCAAACCCTGGTCTCACTTTGTGAGCAAGTGAACCTAGCGATCTGATAGAGGTGAGTAAACGCTTTTTACCATGGTCGGGCCTCAAGAACAGCAAAAGGAAATACACTCCTGATTATTTCTATTGTAAACGGGACACACAGAGTCGCATCAACCCAAAGGAGCTGCAGGTGCAGTTGGAATGAGGAAGACATGAAGTGTGGACTGAAAATAGACTTTAGGGCCAAAGAGTGCGGCTTCACTTTGAGTCCAACGCTTAACAAAGGCAATCAACTGTGCCGTCCTCCCTCATCCCTCCGCTCTTTACCCTCCCTTTCCATTTTTGCCTCCATTTTGGCAATTGCTACCTCATGATCACCATGCAACACCCGCTGAGGTGAACAGATTGGCGGGATAATTACATACAATAAGCGGAGTCGGGGCCCGGTAACCCTTCGGCTGGCAGCACCGTGTCCCCGGTGGCATTTTCCATATGTGAAGAGAGAGAGCGCGAGAAAGCGAAAAAGAGATGGAAGCAAAAGAGATAAAGAGGAAATAAAGGGAGGACGCGATCCACGTGGGCAAGTCAGGTTCTTATTTTAGTCTCCTTTAAGTGATTTCATTACTATTATACACGATTTATTACCTTTCACTATCTCTTTGCTTGTTGTCTTTTTATTTATTTATCAATCATTTGTCACATAAATAAATTGGTGTTTTCCGGGCTGTTTCTACAAGGCTCTCATAGCTTAGGAACCGTCCAATTAACACTTTAAAACCTTGTAAATCAATGAAAGTAATTTAAACGTAAATTTTTATTATTTAAATGTAACAATTTGACTTATTCGCAATTATCAAGCCATCAATTTAATTACAGTGACACTCTTTTTTGAAGGCCATGGCATTTAAATTTTTCTTGACTTCCTCTTTATTCTGTTTGATGTCACTTTACAGACACTTCCCCTGAATGAATCCTGATATATTTGGTGTCAGAATATTGGACATTTAATTCAATTTTAAAATGAATGAAATGAAAATAACGTAAATATTTTGTAAGTTATTTCAGCCCGTGTTGTGCCTATGAATGAAGAGAAATGTGGCATGCTGATGGTGATAATTCCAGCACTGATTATATCTTCTATCTTCATGTTTTGGTGTTCTCCAAAAGATAAAGCAGCCGGAGGACTTTATTGTCTCCTGGTACTGAATAAACATACAAATGCAACACTCAACGATTCCAACAATTTTATTTAAAATAAAATTATAAAAGTAAAACTGAATCGTATTCATTCGATCAGTATTAATTGATTTCAATTGGTTCGGCGATGAAAATGTGCCTCTTGTTGTCACAGGTACCACAAAAAAAGAGGTGTGTCTTGGAAGACAACTCCCACATCAGGATCTGCTGTGATCACTGTCTGCCTGTAGCAATGCTACACAACTCCTATGTGTGGAGTTGTGGATTGTGGCCTACAAAGTTGTCAGATAAGGGGGGAGTTGGAACTCGTATTTGGTGATCCAGAGCATCCCAAAGATGCTCAATGGATGACGAGTAATGAGCATGCAGACCGTGGAGGAACTGTGACAGTACTGCGCACAGATTCCTGCGACACGCGGTCGTGCGTTGTTGGGCCCAGAGGTGAGGCGATGGATGTGCGCCTCAGGATCTCATCTCCGTATCCTTGTGCATTCAAACGCACTTTCGTACTTTGTGGTCCACAGGTTTATGCCTGCCCACATCACAACTCCACCACCACCATGGGCCACATCGGCAAAATGTTCACCCACAGGATGCCGAGTTCCCCTCCATCTGCCTGGTGCAGGTGAAATCTGCCTCAGCTCCAGCGCTCCAGTGTCGGTTGGAGGCGAGCTTTGGCCCACTCCCGATGGTCTTACCAAACTGCGGTAAGATCACTGTGGGGCACTGGGGACGTCTGAGGACGTCGCATGTGCTCATGACCCTTAGACAACTTCTGACTGTACAGAAATTCTTCGATTGTGAAAACCAACTGTTTCATCAGCGGTCTGTGTGGCGGGTCCCTGACGATCCCTCAGGTGAAGTGGCCAGTGGACGGCCCTGGACTGGATTGAACATTCTGCCAAAAGCTCTGAAACAGCATTGGAGGCAGCTTATGGTAGAGAAATGGACGCTCCCTGCAGTGAGCGTGCTAATGGAACGATCCGGCAAAACTTCAGGCTTTGTGTTGCTCAACAAGAAGTGCAGTTCTTCTTTTGGAGTACCTCTTGTTGTTCCCATAAAAAGGAACCCATGAGGTGAAAATGTTGCCACACCTGAGCAGTGGGTGGACTCTCAAATAACAAAATTCAACAAAACAACTTAAACTTTTTTATATGTTAAAATTTAAAAGACATGTAGACTTTGTGTGCATAGAAAAACATGTTATTTGCAAAACCAAAAGTGTTTTCTGTTGTGTTGAATCCTGATGATTTCTGATGTGTGTAATAACTGCAGTATAGTCATTATTTTCTCATCAAAAATATCTTCATTCTAAGTATTTGTATAAAAAAAAAACAACATGATCACCGTCTTTGAGATCTTGAGAAAATAATCTCTGGGGAACAATTTTTCTAAATTAAAGAGAGGGTCATCCCCTGACTTACACTGTGGACATGAAATGATCCCGTGTGCTGACGAATGAATGTTTTGGGTTGTGAAACGATAAGAAAGCTAAAATAGAACACGAAGAAATAAAACGTGTTGTAGCACTCTTCTGTAATTGTAAACAATGGGAATCATGTCTATCCATGGTGGAAAAAATGCCTTGGATGAGTGGATTTAAGACTTTAATTATTCATAGAGGGCTGAGTTTATATTGATTATCTGAACACCCAAAGATAGATGGGAAAAGAGATGAATGAGCTGATGGTCAATAAATAAAAAGTGTCCACTGCAGCATTATTACTGGACATTTGTGGTGGATGAACCGTGACAATCGAATGATACAAATACATTTATGTAATCAAAATCAGAAAAACACTGTCCTACGGCGTTCTGACCAAATTGGACAACAGAGGATCGACCAGTGCAGATGGAAATGATGAATGATGAAAGATTTATGGCGGAGCGAACAGAGAGTGACGGGGATGAGCGCGTGAGCACTGACCTTAACGGGACGTGGCGCGGCTCCGTTGGTGGGCGTGAACTCCAGCTCACCGTCATCTTTGGCCTGGATAGCCTTCAGCCCGGCCTGCAGGATGCTGCGTAACTTATCGTACGGCGGTTTGTCTTGGTAGCTCAGAGCGCTGACCTCCTCCATGAACTTCTGGATCTCAGCTGAAACAAAACACAGTTTATCGACAAACCTGTTTGTCCCAGCGCGCCCAAATCATTACGGCTGCCAAGGAGGGTCTGTTTTCCTGTCTGACTGTTGGCAGAATGTCTCAAAAAGTTATTGATGGGTTTAAATTTAAATTGGGGTGCAGGATGGACATGATTCAAGGAAGAGAGAGCAAGAGAAGGCTCTGTGACCACTGATGCCACCGTCCACCATCCAGTTGAGTAAGGTTTCCCTGGGAGGGTGTAACAAAGGGGCGTCTCATGCGATCATGTCCAAACCCAGTGGACCCAATCTGCCTGACTAAATGCTCATCTATGCTCCCTTTAAATGTGAAAATCACTACGTCCATTTCAAACAATGTAACCTTCACTGCCTCCATGCCTCCGTGCATCTTTGAGACGATCTGCACATATACGGATGTAATGAAGACAGAGTACGGACAGATAGGAATTGATATTTAAAGCCATATGGCAACGAGTTTACATATTTCAATTGAGTGGGTCGCTGACTTTGTCTTTTATTTATTTTTTTCTTAAGTGTTCATTCACCGGGTGTGAAGGTCTTTGGCTATTTATTGACTCGGGAAGCTACTGTTCCGACAGCACAAAGAGACAAGTTAAAAATCCACAGGAACCGCAGAATGTCTCCAACATTACAAGGCCCACAAACACAAACACAAAAAAACACAATTATCTCCATCAACAAAGCTGAGCAGACCGCTTGACGATTTTCATGTGCCTGTAATGTGTAATCCTTCTGTAATACAGTTACTTGGGTTAGCTCGTCCCCAGATAACAAACACTTTTCACTGATGGCACAGACTCTGAATAGTTACAACCTACAAGGAGATGTGCTACGTGTTACTATGACTATGAAACGGTTTGTTTGTTTTGTACCATCGTTTAGTGACTGATCACTTAGATCTCCACCGTCATTATAACGGCTTTAATGAAGCTGACACGAGCGTCTCTCATCCTCGCGTTGTTGCCCGCATTTGTTCTAATGTTGTCATCGCCATTTAGTCAAACTATGGCTGTACCATCAGTCTTAATTCCGTTTGGTGAGACTTTCTTTGGATTTGACATACATACACACACAGTCACACACACACAGATGGAGTTGTAAACAACAGTTTGGTTGTGCTCAGCAGAGCAGAAGGAAGGAGGTGTGAGACTTCGTGTTGGTCTCCTCCGTCTCAACCAACACGTTGCTGCAGATCAAAGTGCCAACGTTAAACGGCAACTCCAACCACAAAAAGACAACACAGCCACAATCGCCACTTCCTGCCTGACTGGACATATTTCCTGCAGCGTCTTCTTGTTATTCACTCCTTGTAGCTTACTGACTGATGGTTCTAATATTACTCCCGTGTATAGTAAATGAGGATGGACAAGTATAATGCAATGAAATAAAACAACCACAAAACATGGCCTGAAAAATTAAATCAAATAAATCAACACCTCTCTGACAGCTTCAACTAGAGGGTGCTCATCACAGCACGTAGCCCCACCAAGGCTGAACAGGAATAGCCCACAGTATGTGATCTAATTGAAGCCACATTTCTGTGCTGAAATCCTTTCTCTGCATGTGTTCCATCCTACTGAGATTACTGAGTACCCGACTACCAACTACTGAGATGGGTGAACATGGGAACCCTGGAGAAACAGGAGAAAGAAGTCTCCTGTGAGGCAACAGTGCTCGCAACTGCACCAGAGTCCCTACGCGGGCCAAGAGGAGCAAATGTCATGAATGTCATGCAGGAAAATTACACCTGAGCATGGTTATGACATTGTTTCAAGTAGGTTTTAGACTATTTGACGATATATGACATTTACTTAACAGGTCAATGGTGACATTTTTCCACAGTTGGTGAATCCAACCCAAGGCGTGCCGAGCCTTTATGAGGGATCTCTGCACGCCTTGAGAGTTGAGGAAGCAGGCCACTACTCATGGTAGAAGGCAAAAGGCACCAAAGAATGTTGCAAAACCATGTTGCTATTGCTCTACAGCATCTGTACATCACAATAAAAGTTAAACGAATGTTTTGGATTCCTAACTAGAACTGCGTTATGCTATAATGATGCTAAATGCTCAGGACATTATTTTTCTTTCTCCACAACATTCTCTTAGCTACTATTGATTCCTTGACATTGAGCATAAGGTAGTTTTCGATTCTTCTTCTTGAGTCCTCAAAAGTAAAACACCAGTTGAAATGAAAAAAAATGATATTCAAAAGATACTGGCACTGGACAGCACTTGCAAATGGCAAAGATATTTGCTGAGTCATTGTACAAAAGGCTCATCAGCAGCTGTCGAAGCACCCCTGGGGTATACAACAATGTATTTCAGAGAGTAGCCAGGCTTGCCTTCATCCCTCTGACTTTCCACCTTGCTAGTCTACTTTGCCTCGCCTTCAAAGTGTGGCACAATATTGTATTTCTCTTAGAAAAATGTCTTAAAAAACAAACAAATACGGGCAGATTAAAGTATCTTGTTTTATCAAGAGGAGTGCAGTGAAATCTTCAAGCAATGACTAGATAGAATTATTTCTACTAGTGTGCAGTTTTTACATTATTTGTCATAAATGGTTACAAATAAAGACTCATTTGCTGCTATACTACTACTACTGTTGTATCCATGGCCGTTTTTGAATCAGAAACATCAGTACTGTTTTAGGGGTCACTGACACGCTGTGCCCATGCAGATCGCCATCTTATGGTATATTTTCATTTAACATTAGCAGGCTAGCTTGTTGCATTGCTAAAAGTAATACTAATGTCACCATATCCATCCATCTATACACAGTATGTACTGTGTATATACATATACACTATATATTACAGTACAGTATATATATATATATATGTATATAAAGACTCTGGTGCAGTTGCGAGCACTGTTGCCCCACAGGAGACTTCTTTCTCCTGTTTCTCCAGGGTTCCCATGTTCACCCATCTCAGTAGTTGGTAGTCGGGTACTCAGTAATCTCAGTAGGATGGAACACAATATATGATATTATGTCTGAACTTACAAAAAAAAAAGACTGTCATTGACTGTACAGACATGAATGAAAATTTTTCAAAAAGCAATAGCTTTTAGAGGGATGGTTTAATAAAGTTGTTCCTCTCACTCAGCCTAAGAGCTCTTATGAATATTAATGTCATTGATGATATGTTCTAATATCTCTATCACAGACAGGTGAGGTCATGACCCTACAGCTGAAATAGAGGGTTTCAGTGTGAAGAGAATTAGCACTCATGATGAAGAATTAGCAACTAATATACCTTGACAATTACGAAAATATCAGCATTGTGCATGTGTGAAGAGGGGATGTGTGTGTGTGTTTGGAACAGTAAGGTGCTTTGTTAAATTTAACCCCATTTTCAAAGGTCTCCTTTGTCACACGACAATGTTGTCTACTGTTAGAGATGTATAAAGAAGTGTTAGGAAGACTACTCCAACTAGAGGCACAAGGTAGGGTTAGGAAAAACAAACATAAAAGAAAGAAAAAATAAAGTAATGTCAGAAAACTGTACACACACAAGTCTTGTCTACATGATGTCGTGAGCCCTGAGGAACTTGCTGCCATTGTGGTCTACCCTAAATTTATTGGTAAACTGGTAAAAATTTGTTGTGTGTGAAATGCGGCTCAAACACAGCCTGTTCTTGGCCCTCTTCAAACAAAGACACAATTTAGACTGATTTAAGAACATTTGTATGCATGTCATCCCAAATATTCCAAATTCAGCCACAGCAAATTCCATGTTAATTATTCAATTCTGTCTGTGTTTTCTGCGATGTGGAAATCACAGGTCTCTATTAACGGGACAGACTGTTAGACTGTAAACAAACATAAAATGATCTCTACTAGATAGCAACTCTAATGGTCTTGCCCAAGGGCACTTCAATGGTTCGTTCGTGAGTGTATGTCTGTGTGTGTGTGTGTGTGTGTGTGCGAGTGTGTGTGTGTCACCTGGCTTTTCTTGAGATGAGAAACACTTAGACATAAACTCAGATGTGTTTTCTCGGCTCCTAGAATGGAAAAACAAGTAACTTTATGGTAATAAAATAACCAATAACAGATAGCCAATAACATTTAATCATTATAATGAACACAACAAACATGCAGTTTAGGTGAATTGGAGCATTTTATTTGCCCATAGGTGAGAATGGGAGTGTGACAGAGTTGCCTGTCCCCATGTGTCAGCCCTCTGATAGACTGGTGTTCTGTCCAGGGTGGGATCTGATCAATATATCGATCCTCCAATTTTAGTGGCCGATCTTGGCCTATCGCAGATATATCGGTATCGGGTAAATTGGTAGGCAAAAACAAAACTTTGACTTGTGTTTTAAAAAGGTTGGTGAGATGCAATGCTGTAAAGTAAAGAAAAAATGCCCCCTGTCTCCAACAAGCTTATATGCTACATTAGCTTGAAAGCTAGCCACATAGCTACTACTCTGTCAGTTGAGTAGAGGCTAATATATGAGCACCTTAGTCTATTCTGCCTATGATATAGCGTTATGGGCAGATAGGCTCCAGCCCCACTGCAACCCTGACTTGGATAGGTGGTACAGATAATGGATGAATAGATGGAAAATATACGACATTTGAAAATATGAATATTCAAACTATAAAGTAAATACGCTAAATAAGATCATAACCTTTTGTTTACACAATTTGATATGCATACAAACTCTTACAAACTCAACTGACAGATAGACAGGAAAAGAGAAAACTGTGGACGCACTTTTGTCTCCAAAGAACCCGCCTCATTCACAAGTCATCAAGTTATATAAAGAAAAACACCATGGTTGTTCAGGTTTTCATCCGTTCACATAACAGCACAACTCACAAATCCTTGTTAGTTTCCATCCTAACATTATCACCTTGATTACGAGAGACATCATCTTGCTGCCAAAGTTGCATTTCACTAGGACTTATGGCTGTGGTTGTTCACCAACTTGCTGTTAATATCCTGAATACTGGTTGATGTTAGTTGTGAGGGATAAAACCCTGTAAAGCTAAGTATTATCAATTTTATGTCATATTTCTAGAACCCCTGTTAGAGATGTCTGATGTCAATGAATGGAGGTGTGCTCGTCTCACCTGATTTTGGAGTCTCTGACGTACTCAGCGTCCTGGAGTTTGTCCTCCCACGGCAGTCGACCACACAGCCACTGAACCATGTTGTAACAGAGGATCTCCAGGTCGCCTCGTGGACATGAAGCTGAACACAACAACACAACACCAAGTAAGCACAATCATCAGTGATATTATTAGGTCACAATACACACAACTATTCCAAAATGCTGCTGATAATTAGCGTATGTTTATATATTATATAAACATATTTAGCACAGCTGATAAACAATAGGGGCAGCCTGGCTTAGGTGGCAGGGTGATAGCCTAGTGATTGAGGGGTTGCTGGTTCGATTCCCGGCTCATACATGTCGAAGGTCCCTGAAAAGATCCTAACCCCAAATTGCTCCCAACAAGCAAGTGGACCTTGCATGGTTACCTCGGCTATCGGTGTGTGTACTTGAGCTTTGGATTAAAGCACTATATAAAATGCAGTCCATTTACCATATTCTAAATTCAAACATCTGTTGCTGAGTAATATCCAGAGGATTTAGTGCGAGCAACTGACAAGACCAGTCTTGGCCGCTGAAAACGATGATCCCAGACTCGATAATTTTCTTACCGTTCTCATTCACGATGAGACTAAGCAAACAAAATAAATCGAGACGACTTTAAGATCGATTGTTTATTTGACAGTTCAGTAACAGTGTGATCACACACAAACACACACACACAAAGACGAACTCATTCACATACTGGGGAAATTTAGAGTTTCAGTTTAACAGCATGTATTTGGACAGCAGGAGGCAACTTAATGTAACCTGGTAGAGCAGGTTAAACTTTACTTTCCCTTCTGCCTTCACACACTTTCATCCACAGCCTTGTGCATGTGCAGTACACTACAATTGGTGGAGCTGAAGTACATCATAGTATGCATTGGCCTCATCTGTCAACACTTAGCACTCAGATCCCAACCCTGGGTGCAAGATATTTATATACACAACTAAATGTGCCGTTTTAAAAAAATAGATTGTTCATATGTGCGACCAATCTCAAATTGTTTCTTTCAAGAATTGTGATTTGTAACAGAATATTTTTTATTCTCCCAGCCATGGTTTACACACACAATACTGTGTATTTAATGCAAACAGCAGTTGATGACCTACCTACTCCTTTGTGGGCGTCGATGCTCGTGAACTCTATGGTACCGTTATGGCATCTTTTGGGATCTTCCTTGTACTCTTTCAAGACCCCTTCCGGTGAGTACCTGTACGCCAGCCCATAATCTACTAAGTACACCTACGGTACAAACATGAACACAGCATTTTAAACGTGTAAAAAAATGAACAAATCAAGAAGGAAATTCTGGGTGATTTCCAGAAGATTCATTTTTATTATTGTGTATTTAGATTTAAATTTTTTGCCAAAATCAGAGTTTTAAGAATATAAAATGAATGAAATGACCTAAAAGTGACCGAAATACAAATTTAGGAATGAACAAAATGTATGTCTGAGAGGTAATAACATAATTACACCAGTTCCACGCAGATATGAGCGGCAGAAATGACAGCAAAATTGCATTACTGATAAAAACCCAATGCAAGTGTTTTCATATCACAATATGCAAATCAGGAACAAATAACAAGTGGGGACAGGCCACCAAAAACAGAGAGTGTAGGGGGAAACTAAGACGGTCAGTGGCAGCATGTACCTTCGGAAAGACGCTGAAATAAAGATTGGGTGAGCTGTTACACCGCGTCCTGGTGAATATAACTACATCTGTAAACCTCAACAAAATCAGTAATGTAGTGAGAACAGGGAATAGCATGAAAACATGAAATTTTCATTACTTTTAGCACTATACACTTCAAACCTTACGTGGTACATCATGCATGATGCAGCATAGAGGCTGCCAGTCTGTGTTAGAAGAACTATAGGATTTATGTGAAAACTCCAACATCTTCCAACATGTGGAGCTTCAGCAGGTGGGAAGACAGCAGATACTGACCTTGTTGGGATCATCGTTGCTCAACATGAGGTTGGATGCTTTAATGTCAGCGTGCACATACTCGCTGTCATGGAGGTACTCCAGAACATCCAGCTATAAAAAAATTGTGTGCATGGAGACATGTTTAATAACTTTACCACTCACATATTTCTACATGTCATAATCAACTAATTATTTCTATTACTAATTCAGTAGCATGTGTATATATACTCCAATGTGCATACTTGCATATGTATAAATGTATGTTTTTTCTGGGACCCAATGCGGCAGAGCAAACGATTGATCAATAAACAGAAAACATAACATTGGTGTCAACCAGACTGGTTGTGTGTGACAAGAAACTGACAGTGTCGCTCTGGTCTCAACACTCCAGTCGGATCAGGTGCCGTCTTTGCATTCATTACTTTTTCCAAATAATCAATAAACATAATTTTAATCAATTATCTAAAAATCAAGTAGTCAATACTTATTGTTTAATGGTGACAGCCCCAACTGACTGATGAAATAAATCAATATTCTTTGTTTAAAACCTACTTAAATCAGTAGACAATGACTGGATCAGTTCAGCATGTAAGTGATAATGAACATTCATACATTTCCCTTCATTATAACCTTTATGAAGAGATGTGGCATAAACAGCCAATAACTCACCAAGCGAAGGCCCAGCTGCAGGACCAGCTTTCTGGGGAATCTCCGTCCACCCTCCTCAAACTTCTTCTGCAAGTCTACGCCAAGTCTGTCCATGACCATGAATCGATACCTAGAGGTGAGGAGAAGACATTTGAAGAAGCTGACAGTCAATCCGAAGGCCTTGTCACTGCAACAGAGACCTTAAAAAAGCTATGAGAGCCGTGGATGCACCAGTGTGAAGGCTGAAGTTTCTTTTGTGTAACCTAAGCCATTACACTGTTAGCTGAATGAGAAACTCAGCTCTATGGAGTGTGTGTCGGGTGGGGTGGGGAGGTGATTGACAGGAGTCATTCACATAATTGGTTGTTCCCGATAGATTTTATCATTTCAGACTATAGCAGAGGGACAGACCATAGAGGCCTGCTTTTTTCACTGGATGAATTCATGTCATACAAAGCCGATCCCCGTCCCTACCTGGGGATTTCTGATAACACCTCTGTGATGCTCACGACAGCATACAAACCATTGCCAAGACGAGCACAGCCAGACACCAAACAGGTTAAAGTCTGGCCAAAGGGAAGCACTTGAGCCCTGCGGGATACACCTCTAGTGCACAGAGTGAAGCATCTTCAGAGAGGCAGCAAGCAACAGCCAGCCAAAGAGCGGCTTCATGGACAAAGATGCTGTTTGGTGAAACAGCAACAAATGCATTGATGCATTGTGACAGTCACGGAAACCACCACACCACACACCAACAACAGGCCAGGATTAAAAGAGGAGCTGAGTTTTTCTGCCCAGTCGAGTTGTAGCTATGAAGAAGGCTCCAGGGGTTAGCTTAGCGCTCTATCAGGTGCCATATCTAAAATTTGCCACACTGATAAATAATGAATAGATTTAGTTTCAATCAACTTTTGAGGGCGTACAGATATCCAATCACACCGCAGACAGCATCCAGCTTACCAGGACACATGTTGACGCAAAGTGTACATACAAGAGCGGGCATCAGCTGCGGTTATCCAGAATCATATCCTGATACAAAGAATGTATTTTAGAAGGAGGTGTGAAGCGGCCTGTATGTCAAAAGCTACAAGTGACAGCACTTGAGCATAAGCACTCCTGGTCCAAAACAAACCTTTTTCCTCCTCTTTCGTGCAGTCCTGAGCCCCAGTACCTTGGAACTCCCAGATGGGTCAACTTGTGGGATTTCATCCAGCTCTGAACTAAAGACAGAGATGACAAAAAGAGCATGACTACAAATGACTACTGATGTCATGAATGAAGGTGCTGTCTGAAGAGAGGCTGGACGGTGCTCTCCCAACAGACTCAAAAACATCTTTGGTGTGCACACACGTGCAAACACACACACACAGTGATGAATCGATAATTGGGCATTAATATCCCTATCTTAAACATCGTGTAAGCACCATAATTCTATTGAAATCAGAGTAAAGTGATGTAATTGTCTATTTATTCACACACATGAATGCTTGAATGGAAATAAAAAGCCTCCACATGGATGTACTATACGCTCAGACTGATGCTCTGATTGTGTCAAGTGTGTTAATGTATTTATATATTCATGCAGTTATTTCTAAATCTCTATTCATGTATGCGTCTTAAAACGTATTCATTATTTTGAAACAAATACATAAATATGTGTTCACGTTGACACTGAAACTAGTGTCCTTTTAAAACTGTTCCTTTTCAAACTCTTGCATAGTGTGCTGTATGACTACTATGCGTAAACTTTTCACGGAAAAGTTAAATGCGATGATAAATGGGAACATCTGAAATTCAAAAGCCAAAAGATTTCCATGTCTGTTGGGAGGCTGGCCATTATTGAATGAATTGAATTGAATATTAAAAACGATAAATGGACTTGAATGAGTCGGTGTGAGGAGGATGGACATCATGTTTTAACTGCTACAGTCAGGTTAATCTTTGTCGATGATTTGATATAATTGTATCAATAGTTACATTAGTTGGTTTGATTATCTGATCTGCTGCGTGTTTATTAGAAAAACGATACATTTAAGAGCATTTCTGTACTTTTTATGGCAGTGGCCATGCTTCAAACAGAAGCTCTCCTGCATCAACTCAGAATTTGTACTATTTATTTCCAAAAAGAGACCACGTGTCTCCAAAATGGGACATGTTTATGTTAAGAATACTCTGTGTGTGTGGGGTCTAACTGATCTCCAACCTTTCTGCTCCTTCTTGATTCACAACTGCTTCATACAGTTTTTTTTTTGTATCATGTCCTTGCACTGGGTTGTGAGTCACAGTTCAGACAAATAATCAGGGTGAAGTGAGAATTAAAGTGAGTGATAAAAGTTGCTGGCAATGAAGGTGGCCAATGGCTGTAATACTCAAAGTAATAAGAGTATAAATCTGTTGGGGAGTGGAGCCGCGTGGCCGTGAGCTAATCTGCTGGTGGGACAAATATTTACCAACAACATGAGAATCCACCATGAATAAAAGATGAGCCTTTGGTTCCTTAGTAATATAACAGTTAATTGTCAGGGGGGATTGACATTTGGATTGTTATTATATAAAATGCAAAGCTGTGGCCTGAGGGCCGACGTGTTGCCACCAAAAGCTTGCTGTTGGGTAACGTCCCCGTCTGCAGGGACCCTTTGTGGCTCCACGGTGAGATTGTCTTTTTTAATTAAGAAAGTTACATTTCATTTATTTGTTTGCCCTGGTGGTGAGAGACTACGTTGTGCTACGATCACAAGGATAAGTTTGCTTTGATGACACACTTTCAGCTGTGTGTGTGTGTGCGTGCGTGCGTGTGTTTACTGAACTTAGGAGGGGATGACAGTGGACTTACTCTGACCAGGTTTGGCAGCTCTCATGTAAAACGCCAGTTCACAGAACAGCGGGCCGTTGTCGCTGGGCTCCTGTGGTGACAACAGGAAGTGCATTTTATTACATTCAGTGCAGTACAAACCCATTTTGGTTGATAATTAAATTGATGACATTTAGTTAATACCAGAGTTAACTGAGGATAGTTTTGATGGGTAATTGGATGACTAAATAAAAGCACAGTGGGGAAAATTCATAATTCCACACAACACTCATTCATTCATTAATTGTCAATGTTTGTTAAGAACCCTTTTAGCATTTGCTATGAAATAGGTCTCACTATGGTGTTTCTTCCTTTACTTATTGGGGAAGTCATTCATAAAATGCAGTCACAAAAAAAGATCTGTTTCAATCTGCTCATAAATTTCTGCTGCACTTTACAATGTTTGCCACACATCACCCGTTCATAATCACATTCACACGCCAGCATCCACTGGCCCACTTGCTTGTCTGGGGCAATTTTGGTTTAGGATCTTGCTCAGTTTGTAAGGTTTGTTAGGTTACAAGCACACACAATCTCCCAAACATCAGGACTGAAACTATGAGTCACCAACCTAATCATTTGGACTCATCCATACTGTACATGAAAAAAAAAGAACTGTTTGAGTCCTTGAGTCTTACCACTTTGATGGCATATTGAGCATCATTTCCCACAACTTTTGCAGAGTTTGCATCAGCTGGAACACAAGAAGTTCCATATGTATTAATTCTTAAATGATACATGAACATTGATGGGTGCAACTGTAGCATTGATCATCATATCTATATATGTCATTTGAACATGTTGTAGATATTGGAGTCTCTGTTTGTCCTTACCCAAGTATATCAGGCCAAAGCCCCCCTGGCCGACTGGAGCCCCCAGCTTCCAGGCCTTCTTCCCAGTGTCTGTCAGGACCTCTCCAGAAGGGAACTCCTCGGCCAGCTTCCTCTTAGCTGGAGCTCGGCCCTTCCCTTTAGGAGGCATCTGAAAGACAACAGTGGCCGTTAACAGCCTGCTTTCTGTCAACTACACATCTAAAAATGGATTTATGATACAGGGATGTTAACCAGGTCTTAAGATAAATATTGAAGCTCATCTATTTTGACATTACCACAAAAAACATGAATTGTGATATTGTGAAAATGTTAACATCAGATTGATGGGCTATATTGTGCACAAGTATTTTACAATTTCATCTTTTTCAATATTTTCTTTGAATTATTCACTGCATTTGTCCAACTTTTTCAACCAAACTACACCCTTATATTTTCATTTTGCTTCCTTTAATGTAAACTAATTACAAAAGTCCTAAGATCCTAACAGTACAAACACAAGAAGTCCAAAAACAGCTCCACTAGTCATTCAGACAAGTCTGAACCCAATACTGATAAACTTACACAAACTTAGTAGCTTTTTGCTTGCTATACATATTTTTTCCATGCTGTCTTGTTCTGTTTCCCAGAAGGGATTAATACGGCATTATAACATTTTTGAGATGACGCTGCTTGATTCCACACTGTGGACATGTCAATTCAGTCATGTTTTTTTTTGTATTATAAATCATTCTGCAGTGTTTACACTTACTTAAATATTGTATGGGATGAAATATATTAGATGTCTTCTTTTAGAAATTATGTTTCAAGATTGGAAAACTCGACTTCCCTTATGTGCAACAGCTGATGATGGCATAATGGTAAATGATCTGAGATGATGTGAGATGAGATGATGCTTCAATGTTTATAGCATATAGCATTTATAGCAAACGGGATATGATGCGAACTCTATACGAGTAATCAAAGACGAGCTGGGTCAATTCCAAGATATTTTCTTTTCTCTCAGACAGTCAGTTAAGATCTTGAAATTCCCTGCAAACTCACACACAGAATTTACTTCCGTGCTGTTAAGGGAAGCGATCGTTCATGTCTGTGAAGGTTCAGCCAAGTCCTAATCATCCAAGAACGGTTGAATCGAGGACAACTGGACATGGTAGAAGATTCGTGATGACGTTTCTACACTCATCTCAGGGGCTTCTTCATTTCTAAGTGACCTGAACTGAACTGTTTCCCTCCAGTTGCCCTCTTGCCTTCCTGGATGAAATTCATGTAAACAAACCGTGTAGTTTAGTGTGAAATTTTGCCGACATTGTGTCTTTCTCGAGCACAGCTCTCGAGACTTTGGTCAACCTTTCTGAGTTTATTCATTTAATTCATTTTTAATGCAACTATCTGATATGGACACTGTAAAGCGTGTTGTATTTCCTGTAGCTTCGTCTTCCTGAGCTGTTCGTTAGTTAGAGGCTGTTTCGGTTCGGTTAGCTCGAATCTGTAGCATATTTCACCCTGAACACTCCGATTGCGGTTACGTGTTTAATTTTGACGTGAACGACGAATGTGATTTACTACTTTAGCGCAACTAAGTCCTGCTACAGGCGCTAGCCCGCTAGCATCATAGGCTAAAAGAAGCTAGCTAGAAGCTAACACCAGATAATTCGAGTTCCTGAATATTTACGGCGCTATCAGTATAACGGATGCATACAGACGCAGCGCAGGTTCAGTCCTGGGAGCGGAACAATGATAAAAAACTTAACAAACCTTGATATGTTATTCAATGTTGTCACGAATACCAAAATTCCCGCAAAACTCTCATCCAGGATGTGACGTCACGACAGTTTGTCATTCTATTGGTGGATTACGCCGCTTACATTAGGTCAGAAAACTTCCGTAAAACGTCCAGTCAAATATTAGTTATGAATGAGGTAATTTTAATGAACAAAAGCCCTCAAAATTCGTTTATTGGCCAAGCTTGTGAATACAAAGAATGCGTTAAGGTGATATGTCCTGTTGCAATGCCAGTATAATATTAAATAATGCTAAATAAACAACTGTACATTATAATGGTGGAAAAGATAAACAAGAATTCACAAAGACGTAGTTGAAAGCTTTTATTTTGAAATTCTTAAAGGAAGCGACCCCTGCCTCTCCCGGAAATGTTACATATATATATACATCGGCATGGTAACCTAACTCATTTGCGGTTGATTGTTATTCTTATACTCTAAATGACCTAATAGGTACTTACCTGTCGCTGGGTTACATTTAAATAAGATAAATGAAGATAAAAAAAGAGTGAGAAAGTATAAAAACCAAACTTCAATACCAAAGAGACCTGCTAGATAAGACAGAATACAATACTTTCTTCTCTGCATTATTATAATAATAATAAGGGATTTTGAAAGTTGAATGGTCATTGAATATCATATAAATTCTGAATTGTATTATTCCCATGACTGCATGAGATACAATACTTTTCGACAAAGTCAAAAAGATGACAGGATTGTTTAAACAAGAAAAAATGCAATGCCGTGAGATAACCTTTGTTGTGATTTGACGCTATGTAAATAAAATTGAATTGAATTGAATGCCAACAAGTACTGTCAAACATAAATGAAACGTTTACAGCAGAGCACAGCTCCTATGGTGTGCAAAAATTAATCAGAGCAGTTTCTCATTATTATGGGAACATTTTCACATTAAAAAAAAAAGTTTTTTAAATTTATTTCTCCTTAAAAAGACTCAGAGATGACCCACTGCTGAGCTGTATGCATGAAATAATCTAAAATGTCAGAGTGGATTTTAGAACGTTTCCTCCTCAAAAATATTTGAGTCTTTTTGTTTTGTTTTTTTAAGAAAACCTTCTCTTTCTAAAAATACAAAAAAATATCATTATGCGACATTTCTTTGTTTTTATGTGAAAATGTTCTGCTAATAATAAGAAACTACTCTAATGATTTTGCTACATCTGGCAGCTCTGCACTTCCAACATAAAATTTGGTAGTGTGCATGTAAAACTATAAAAACAGAGCACAAAGCTTTCTGAATGTAACTCAGTTTGTGGGAAAAAAAAAGTCTAATTCCAGTTCTTTCAAACCCAGCAGCAGTGTCTCTATGGCACAAAATATATGTAAAAGTGGAAAATGAAATCTTGGGAGCAAAATAATAGCAATAAAATGTCTGGAAACAAAGAGTCAGATGGCTGAAGTCAAAACAAAGCTGGTAAAGATAAATAATACTTTTCCTGCTCGGCCCTGGTTCTGCAGGATGTCGGTTCAAGTGTAGAATTAGAATGTGTATGTAAATGTACGCAGCCCTACGTGTTCTGAACCTGTCATTTGATACAAACATATTGGCTTTCATTTGCACAGCTCATGAATAAGATATTGTTTGTTTAGAGTCTTGTCTTTGCAAGTGGCACAGAGTGGAAAGAACAGCGCTTCACATTCAAGAGAAGGAAGGGTAAAACTATTTATCATCAACATCTCCTCTGCTGCTTGACACAAGGATTCCAGCGCGCTCCGTGTCAGAGTCAGGGAGGCGACGACGGTTGTTGACATGCCAAATTCTCCTGCTCGAAGACAACTGAGTTTTGATTCCACGTTCTAGGATAGTCGATCTCTTCATGGTGGATTCCTGAACACAGCGATGACCCACTACTGTGACAACCAAAATGATGAGCAGAGCGCTGAAAGGGTAGAAACTCCTGACAAAAACAGGAAGAAGAGAAGCAAAGGTGAAAAGCATGTGTCTTTCCCTCCAGACGAGCAGATCGTATCTGGGTTTGCAGAAAACAATGCTAATAGAAGTGGTAAGATATTGTTTGTGTATTTTTATCTATTTGAACCTATTTCAGGAGCCACACTGTTAGCTCACAATAATCAGAATTCTTTAACTGACTGTGTACGACTGATACCAGGAACAGGTCCTGGTGCAAACTCCTGCCTCTTCATCAATTTATTAGAAGGGTTCTATGTTTGAATCCAATCCTATACGTGTTAGGTTAAAACTGCCAAAGCCCCTAAGCGAGACACAAATTAAATGAAGAGGACGAATTTCACTGTATTTGTACAATATCTATAAAAACTACAAGACACTCAAATAATTCATAACTCCACCAGGAGCAATCAGTCCATAGATTCACTGGTTATTGAGTCAAGGGCTTTGATGTGTCTTTTCATATCAGTAAGAATCAAGAATTTAATCTACCAGAGAAGGCCTTATTAATGTCATGATAAAAACCTAAAATCCAGTATGGTAACTTTTATTTTAAACTAAGACGAATGTAATTTTCATTAAAGTTCTCATTATTCTGGATGTCTCACGTTACACACAGATTTACCCAGAATGCATCAGGATATATTTGGTATTGACTATCATGTGCAACATTATTTTTCAGTATCTCTTTTACCATGTACAATATTACGTCTAATATACTATGTTCACCATCGGAGTATTATCATCATGTCCCAAATACAACATAATGTTGAATATTGTGCAACAGTACGGCCTCTATCATTTGCAATATTTATATAATTGTCATGGCCAAAATTAGGTCTAATGTCTTGTTGCTTACTTTTCAATTTCACTGCCAATAATACTTTTTCATACATATTGAGTTATGTTTAGACTACTTCTACTTACTCTATTATTGCATTAGACACTGTTGTTTTGCATTTTCTCCTTATACACTTCATAAATATATAAATGTATACTTCACTACTCATCAGATCGCAACTCATCTTATCTGATCTTACCTTTTTCTTCTCTTTGGAGGGTGGTTGAGTAGATCCAATCTTATGGTGTTGGAGGCTCTGGAGTGGTTTTAAACATCTTGACCCTCACGGGGCTGTCTGGCTCATTTAAGTCATATATCATTACATGATATTTATTAAGAGAGTGGTGATACATATCATGTGATATATGTTGATGCATATATACTGTATATACCGTATGTTGTGATTAAAAGTGATAAATACTGTGTAATATGTAGTGATATATATCACTACATATCACTATATATATATCACTACATATTACACAGTATATATATATATATAGATAGATATAGTATATCTATACAGTAGATAGTGATATATAATGTGTTATATATCATTCATGGCTCATTCTTCAAAGATTGCTAAACAGAGCACACACCCACTCTAATTTGGCAGCCAAGTGCAGCGAAACAGTGAATTATATCAAAAAACATTTGTCCAGCTTGATCCAAACATTTAACATGCAAAATATTACAATTGAGCCAAGATTGTAGGAGGAGATACAAAAGAAAGAGTTTTTGACTTAATATCTCACTGGAACATCTGGTTAGCTGCTGTCCTGCCAACAGACAGACACACAGACAGATGAAATCTGTGACATGTGTGTGTGTGTGTGTTTTTTGTAGATGACAGCTCTCTTACCATGACAGAGGTGATTGCTGCCTACACGCAGAGCTGCAGCAAACACCAGGTCGAGCCCCGAGCGTGCATCCTGCAGCAGCTCCAGGTATGCACCGAGGCTGCGCGGTTCATTGAGATATTATGAAATACTGATCCAATCAACGCTCCGTCCACGCCGTGAATGGAGTTTGAGACAAACACGTCCACGGCCAAGTGTGTGAGGAGGTTCCAGCCTGCCCCAGCACATAGGGAAACTCCTCCAGAGAAGTCATATATTGTTTCAAAGCCCAGTTCTGTTATGCACCATCAGCAACTGTGTTCATAAAATAACCACACAATAATATTACAGCACTCCAAAAGGGATCAATATCAGGCCTGTAATCTGGTCTAAGAGCAAAAAAAACAGAGCCATTAAATCATATCTGACCGGTGGCCAAGCTTTTATTGAAAAAAGATGTGGTAATAATAACGGAATAGAGCAAATGTACACACAGGAACATATGTATGTGTGTGTATGTACACACACGGGCAGTCTGACCTTTGAAGAGTCAATGATGTTTACTGACATCAGCTACACGTCCACACGAGCCTTGGATGGAGCTGGCTACTTCAGCAAGATAGCTCCGTTCAATCAGGAGTAGCTTGTAGCTTTTTCAATGTGCAGTATCAATCTGTCTGTCTGTCTGTCTGTCTGTGTCTGTCTGTCAGTTGTTCTGTCTGTCTGTGTCTCTGTCTGTCTGTCTTCCTGTCTCTCTCTCAATCTGTCTGTGTGTGTGTCTCTCTGTCTGTCTGTGTGTGTGCTCGGTGCCGTGTTAAAATGCGCTGCATAAATTTGAATGAAGTTCAAGGGGAATTATTAGCGCTAAATTAGCGACGTAGCAGCACGTACATTAAGCATACAGCCGGAGTATTATTTATCTCCGAGCTGCTAATGAACCCCGTTACAGTGGAAATGACTGTAGGTGGTCCTCAACGGAGACTGAAATATGTATGGTTAAGCAGCCGCTAAGAGGGGAACTGTTTGGACCCGAACGTCTGTGTGAGAATGAATCCATAATGAGAAGAAAAGACCTAAAGAGTACGTTTATTAAATTAGGTCTTTCCCCTGAGGACCGGCGCTGAAGATGCATGTATTTAAAGCTTGTTTTATTGGACCCTCGGGCCCTTTTGCACTCCTTTGAAATGTTATGGTGGAACACTCAGAACGTTTACATGCACTTTAAAACTTGGATTATACTACGATTAAGGCAATAAAGCGTCTTTTTAAAAGTCATCCGAGCACCTTGATGCATCTGAAACGGACACGACGAGTAACACAGGCAGATTACTGGATTATATGGGCATGGATACGCTTCAGTCCGAGCACGCTGCCTCCACGAGCAGTTCCTCACTCGCTTTGTACTTCAGTACACAACACTCAGCGGAGGACTGTTGATTGCATGAACACACACGTCTCATATGATGATAAATGTAATGGTGAATATGATAAATGCAACGGAAGCGGAAATTCAGCTTCAGAAACGACAGAAGACGCGAGCACGACTGCATTTTGTCCTAACATGACGTTAATCTGACGGTAACCTTTGTAAATATGGCTCACATTCATATGGAACCCTCACCTTCCTGTTAACCTGGATCCTGGATTAAACGTCCTTTATGTATGTATAAATCTGTAATTTATAGCAACACCGAAAACAATACAAGGATAAAAAAGTAGACACGAATGTAGACAAAGCGGAGAGATATTTCATGAAAGTGGCGGCGTGAGTTTGAATTCTTTCCATTCTTGCTGTTTGCTGAATAAATCCCTGGATTATCTCCTCGTCGAACGTCTTCCCCTGCTCGTTTCCCCGGCAGATTATTCAGTTGAGTGGACTGAAGAGAAATCAATTACAGCAAGTTAACTTTCATTATTTATCGCCATTTTTCCAATTGTACAAAACCCACGCAGCACAACAGTTCTCCGCTCTTACATCCTAAGGGTCAGATTGGATTCCGGGGGATCCTTTTTTTTCCCAGGTTAGCTCCTGCAGGGAGCAGGGAGAAGAGAGAATCCCTCCCAAAAGGAAGAGACAAGAGAAAATCTGTTTTTACAGACCACCGCTGCTCTCGCCGCTCTTTTGATTAGCATTAATGTTGTGCCCACACACACACACAAAGCTCTGTCTCTCTCTCCCTGCCTGTGTAATTCCAAAGGGAATTTTTTTCTTTTAAATTAAATGCATCCTGATTGTTACTGCGGCCCCCCCTTGTGTGTGGAATAGTCGGCAGCGAGGTAAATGTCACTAAGTGCCACACTATTTTCTTTGGTGGTTGTTAGCAGCCCTTGCACGCAAAATAAAAGCAGAGTGAAGTAGAAGAGGAGGTGCGGGAGTGTTTCTCAATGTGAGGGTTTATCAGGAAACAGCAGGGGGACCGGACATATGTCGCTCCTCTCATTACAGGCCGAGACGCCGATAACGGGCCTGCTTAGTGACGCATTTGAAATGGCGTACGGCGTAAAAAGAGATGCAGAGCGGAGTCAGGATGAGGATCCCCGCAGGAGCCGTGGCTAACGCACGCCGCTGTGTCTCACACACACACACACGCACTCCTTCCAAACGCTGTATTTAAGACGCTGTATCACAGTGGAATCTGCATATTTTCACGATTCTGCTTTCATACTGTTTGGGAAACAGCGTGCAAACGTGGAAAACGATAAAAGCTTTTATGTCCGTGCTGAAAACACTCTATTTTACATTCCCTGCCTCTAATTGAATTGAAAGTAGCTGCAGTTAAAGCGAATGGCGGTGCACTATTGGTGGTGCTCTATTAGGGTGAATTGAATTTGCACGGTCGACTGGCTGCACAAGTAATATCAGTGCTTTTGGAAGTAGGATCATATTACAGACGGCTCCGGCTCCGGCTCCGGCCCCGGCACGGGAGCCAGCGCACAGCCAAACGCCGGAGTAATGAAGGAATGCTGTCGACTAATAGGACATGATCGGCAACCACCCGCACACATGACTGGAATTGTTGCACATAAAACAGAAGCGGTATGGAAAAATAATCAGGGCACTTTGATGACGTGATTACGACGGGGTTTCCACACTCTTTCATTCATAATAATGTCGTTGTTCCTCGTTGAAAGAAAAAAAAATTTGAAAAGGAGAAACGGTTAGACAGCGATCCACTGCTGAGCTGAATCCGAATCTGTCAGAGTGGAATGTAGAGAGAAAACCTGAGTGAGGATTCCTTAGAGCGCTAATGTGGTTTACACATGACGGGGAGAACATCATGTTCTCCTGTTAAACTGTTAGAACGTTACAATGAGAAAGTTTACGTCACTGTCAGAAACATTTTAGTTTTATTTTGAAAAAATATCTGTAAAAATGAGTGACCGCTCGGATTATTTTTCGGCTCCATGGTAGCTGGAGGTTTGACCCTAAACCCAACAATCACAAACTCCACGCAGAATAGAAAAAGAGGAACATTAACACGCACTGATCACATACTTCCTGTTCTACTGAGCTCACTCCATCAACACATACAGATACAGTATGTCTGTAAGGAGCTCTTATCTTGAAAATATCTTGTCATAACTCTACCAATGAGGCGTACCGTTACACTCAGGGCTTAATGTCTGGAGCTCTCATATATATACTGTATATATATAAAGACGTCACACAGCCTCTTGGTCGCCTCTTTTATCTTGTCTGATAAATGTTTGTGGTCAGGAGATGGACAGTACAGTCAAAGATGATGTCAGCTTGATATTTATGATGAAAGTTTAATGATTCCGCTTAATGTAGCTTTGTTTGTTGGTCTCCTCATATGATCATTTGATACGTCTATTAATAGTTCTTCCCTTCAGTCTGGTCAGGTTCGGATGCTGCGGGGTTTGGGGCCTTTGGAATATTTCATCCTACAAACCTGACATGGAAATATAGTGTGTGAAAAAAATTATTATTAGTATTATTATTAGTAGTAGTAGTAGTCATTTTATTAGGAAATATTTGCTAAATATAAACAAATCACAACAATACAACTGTACAGAACTCTGAAAATTACGCAGAGCTCATTTAAATTTTTACATAATATCTGATAAAAATATTTTCTCAAAATATATATTTCAACGTGTACATTTTCGATATGTGTACTTGAATGTGTACATTTTCGTGATGTGTGCTCTGAGCTTTATATTTTTGAGATATGTACTTTGAGCATGAACATTTTTGTGATGTGGACTTTGAGCGTTTATATTTTCCTGATGTGTACATGGATTTGTACATTTTTGATGTGTATTTTGAGCGTTTATATTTTCATGGTGTGTACATGGACTTGTACATCTTTGCGATGTGTACTCTGAGCGTGTACATTTTTGTGATGTGTACTCTGAGCGTGTACATTTTTGTGATGTGTGCTTTGAGCGTGTGTATTTTGGTGAAGTGTACTTTGAGCGTTGAAAGGGAAAGTATATTTTACAGAGCGTGCTTAATGAAGTCGCCAAATGTTTTCATGTTGGATGAACAAAGGAAAGTCCAGAGACAGTGAATTAAAATGGGATGTTTCTTTTTGGATCATTCTTTTTTAAATGATAAATGAAGTTACTAATTTTGTCTCTGCTCTTTCTAGACACTGCAGTTTTAATTGCTAATTGTTAACGCGGAATGAATACATTTGCATATTAATTAGCCGTCAATTTACATTTTTAATTTTCCACCTTCAAAGGTTGAGAGATAAAAGGTCATGTTATTTTAAATAATTGATCCTTTTGGAGGAATGATGCTGAGGGGGATTTGAACTCATCAGGATGTTCACGTTAAAACACAGATAGATTTATATTTCACTTCATTAAATGGGCTCAAGAAAAACCTTTTAAATCAACAGCAGTGTGTGGGTGTGAGTGAGTGTGTGTGTGTGTGTGTTTGAGAGAGGGAATGCTTTTCTTTTTAAGGCTCCGTTTTGTCCTCTCTCCCTCCCGACACACCGATTGATTTGGCAGTCGGTGCTTTCGCTTTCTCACCGTGAAGCAGCGGTGAGAGAGGAAAGGAAGGAGTTCAGAAATTCATTAAGATGAAAAACTGCCAAGAATCTTTTTCTTTTTTTTTTCTTTTTTTTAAGAAGAGGAAGAAGTGCAATGTGGGTTATTGTGTGTATGTGTGTGTGTGTGTTTCCTCTCTTTCCTGTATGTAGCTGCCTTTGTATGTGTGTGAGACAGAGAGGCCCCGGCACCTCACGTTTATCTTTTCATTTATTTTGTCAAGATGTTTATTTATTTTACGTATCTAAACAAATATTTTTATACATTTTTACATGATTTCCATTTTCATGATGTAAATACATCTTTGAATGGCTGAAACAGAGAGACACAGACGGAGCGGCTTCCAAAGATCGTTGCCTCGCCGCTCTGAAGCAAAGTGAGCCTGAAGCTCAATGAGACGTTTGAATTTGTCTTTTACCCAGAATTCAGTGGTTTGTAAAGCGGTGACATCAGACAGTGGAAGAGGTCGGCAGTGATATTCATCTTATAGATAGGACTCAGACAGTTATTCCGTTCTACGTATGATCACCTGTCCGTTTTGCCGGTCTTTTATTATTACTTTTTTATTTTAATTTTTTTAGATCAGGGTTTTGTGCCTCACTCACAGACTGTGTTTGTGTTAAAGCTGTATGGATTTAGGGCGTTCCTCATGTGTGACCTCCAAAATATGACGAAGAGGTAATGGAGATTCATTCAAAAACAGGAAGTGTTAGTGACATCACATTCTTAGGTCAGGTCACATGTTTTGATCAGGTTTGTCTGTAGAGATTTTCATACGCGGCGTGTTGTGTAATCGTAGTATGAGTCGAGCCCCGCCTTTAACAAAACACACACACAGCTGTTTTACTCCGACTGATGTATCCGTGCCCGAATAAATGAATAATCTTTTAATCCAGGTCTGTTAGTTGGACTAGGATTACCTCAGTTTGTGCTGTATAGACTTACCAGAAACGTGGGTGATTTATTATAGTTCGGCTCAATTGTTGTTTCTACTGAACAAGAACCTCCATGAAGAGGGCGGAGCCACGTCAGTGATGTATAAAAGAAAGACGTCAGACTGATGCACATAAATCACAAAATCAATGCAGTTCCATAGAATGACTTGTGGATGATCCGTGGTAAATCTGTATCATATAACAGAAAAATAATTCTTCTGTATCAGGATGTTTCAGCCTGCAGCACAGCAACAACACACAATCCACCGACTCTCCCTGACATCCTCTGATATCCAGTTCTGGGACATTGATTTGTGCCCATTTCAGTCTAATTACGGTGCAGACGTGATTTATTGCCTTAATCCCTGCATTGTCGAAGATTTAATGTACATAAAAACGCACTGAACGAGGCAGGAAGTCATCGTCGTAGTGGAGGTTAAGCGCAATAACACTGAGCCCCGCCTCCGGGACGACGAGCCCACATTTGGGAATTTCACCGTCCTGTATGAACTGAAGTGTCCTGTCCTCTGTTGTTCATGTCAGAAAAGCAAATCAGTGTTTTCCATCATCTGCACCGAGCTGCCGCGGCGGCTGATTGATGCAGTCAAATTAGATGTATGTGGAATGCTGGCTCTGGTAAATGAACACATCAACTGATGACCAGCTGTTTCTGATTATTATACACTGGTTAATTAGGACACCGTATCACCATCCACGCCGGCGGTAAACTGTGTGAAATCCATAATTTATGCCCTGGCGTCCAACGAGCCTCCTGATAAACCCCAGTATGGTGCGGCGTGGATGGAGAGACTGAGCGGGGAAAGAATGTTGCCAAATATGTGTGTGTGTTCACGCCTTTTTTCTGACACC